>BMAV01008278.1:0-48576 GCA_019973955.1 Trichonephila inaurata madagascariensis
TCGGTAAAAAATTTTTATTAGATTGCTAAAAAAAATTTAGTTTTTTTTTTGTCATGGGTGATAGAAAAATACACAAAAAATAAACAAAAAAAAAAAAGGCGAAAAACTTTGCCGGGTAAAAAGGGAAAAGACAAGGCGTTATGGATGCCTTATCCCCCCAAACAACTTTTTACAGGCGCAAAAAAAACGCAAATTCATTAGATGCCTCTGAAAAAAAGGCAGGAATGGAAAAATTGATTCAGATCATACAGAAAATACTGGATCTGAAATGTCCGGACTTAAATTTTATTTATTTTATATGTACATTCATTTATTATGTTTCCATATTTGAAGGAAATACAATTTTGTTTTATTGTTATAATACACATTTAATAAATTTAATGGTAAAATACCTAATTTTCTACCCATTTTCCCCAAACCCCATTATTTACATGATGAAACCCGTTTAACGTTGTTTCATATTATGCTCTACTTTGATGGAACGTTATACCCCCAGGGTCTTACTATCTCATTCATTTTTTTCCCAAAAAACAAAACACGGGTTTAAATTAAAGGGTGTTATAAACCGAAAATCTATGTTGGTTAAAACGTACTTTGACTGGTCTTGTGTCTTTATTATTAAAAAAAAATATCAGATAATAAAGTTTTTTTTAGAAATATCACAATATTTTTTAATAAAAAAAGTATTTAGTTTTCTGCAGGGCATAACGTACCCCCCCATATTGGGGGGTGGGGGCCCGGGGCCCTTGGGGCCCCAAAGTGTCACCGCCAATACCCCCCTGAGAACCCAACGGGGCCCAAAACATTTTTCAGGGGGCCTAAATGTTCTCTTTTGGGCCCACTGCCCTGTACTATATTATAAGATAAATCGGTACCAAAATTTTGGCAATTTTTTGCTTTTTCCGCTCAAAAACAACCTGCACACAAAAATTTTATCCCAAAAGGGGTTTTAATTTTTTTGGAACTTGCATAATCGTAACGTTTGGGCAAGATTTATGAAAAGAACAAATATTTGGTCATGAAAGTATAGCCTTTCTTCAATGGGTAACATACACCCCATATTGCAGTTGGAGGGGGCCCAAAAACCTGACATTCAAGTCTTACCCTTTTTAAAAAACAACATGGAGGCCCCAAAAGTTTCCCTTAGCCATTCTTTTGCACTATGGTTTAAATAAATCTGTACACATATTATGGCAACAACGTTCGTCTCGCCAAGTTGGCGTACCAATTTTTCTTGGATTTGGGCTGAATTGGGGTCGTGTTTGTTTTATATAATGTTACCAAAAAGGTGTGATGATTTGTTTAAAAAGTGATAAATCTAATTTAAACAATCGATCAATTATTAATAGGAAAATTATACGTTAAAAATTTAAATTGAGATTTAATTTTTTTACTTAATGTCTAATACTGAAAAGTAAAAAAAATTCTTGAAATATATTTTTTGCTCAATTTTCTAACTAATTTTACTCATTCTATAATTTCTGTTCATTTAATTTTTATTCTTTCAATATTCAAAATGAGAGTGAAAAGAATCATAAAATAAGAGTATTGAAATTGTTGAAACTCTTTTAAAAATTTCTTCATGGGAACTTTAAAACATTTTCCATAACTTAATAAGCTAAAAAAATACTTTAAAATTTTCAAAAATTTTTCTCCTAAAAAAATTAATAATTGTCAACAAAACATATAGTAAAATTTAAATAAAACCTGAATCTTTTTGGATTTTATAAAATAGCTAAAAAGTATTTTTTAATTCAAGGATTCTCTAAAGTATAATTGAAAAACTTATAAAATTTTAAAATTTAAAAACCATTTGTTTTATGAAAATGAATGCTAAATTATACAAAAACTTTTACTGCAAAACAATTTTTTTTTTGTAACAAACCACCTTTGCGTTTAAAGGGTTTTAGTGTTGGTTTGTGTAATGACATAGATAAAGCTTTTCATTTTTGGGTTAAGTGTTGAATAGTTAGCCCTTTTGGATTCGGCGACGGGAATCGATCTAAACAACTCAATAAAATCTTACTGATAATTTTATCAATATATTTTTATTTCTCAATATTTATTTTTTTTAAAAAAATTTCCCCTTTTGAATTTTCTTTTAACACCTATCGCCAAATTGCTTGGGCCAAAATTTCGGTTGCAAAAAAATTAAATTTCCCCAAAAGCCCCCCCCAATTCACATTAAAACCAGGGGGGTTTTTAAAAAGAATGATCTTACAAATAAATTTTTTTCCGGGAATAAATCAAAAAAATATGACTTATGAATCAAGAAATTCTTTTATATAATCCGTCAAAATAAAGTAAACATCACATTTACCATATCGCATTGGCGTCAACTGCAGAGGGAATTAGTAATTTTTCCAACTTATTTAACATCTTTTTTTAAAAACAAATCATGTACTTTTAGTTTTACAAACAAAAAAAAATCGTTAATAAAATAACAAATAATCAGTACTATTTTTAATATGTGCCCCCCGCTTTAACGTGGTAGATACGAAATATAGTTTTAAGATTTAAAGAATTAAATTTGTTTTTTAACCTCAATTTTTTTAAAATATGTAGCCAGTATATAAAAAATTTTTAATTCTGAATATGTTTTTTTAAATTTTTGAGCATTAAATTTAAATTTTGGGGGTTTTGGTACATGAAAATCAAAATTTGATCAAACAGCCGTCAAATCGACACAAGATATTTATTTCAAAATAAGAATATCGCGTGCCTTTTTTGAGTATGTCTTTTTCTCCTGTAGTTATAATTTACTATTTTTTTCCTTTTCAATTTTTAAATAGAAAAGATTCAAAAAGAATTTAATTAAAGATTTTTTTCCCCCATATCTATTTCTAAATGTACAAATGTCTTAGAACAAGTAATATAAAAAAAAAATTTTTAAGTCAATTCCATACTTAGGGCCCAAAAAAGAAAAAAATTTTTTTTAGTTACTTTTTTTTAAATAGTTACAATTAAAACAAATGTGTAATACATATGACAGAATCACAATGTTAAGCTACAAAACAGAAAGCAATTTTCCTTGCATTTTCTTTTTTTTTTCTATATTGGCATTGGGCTATTCTTTTTTTTTTTGTTACTAGTTATTCATTAATTAAATTTAATTGTGCAAGAAAATAGAAACAAAGAAGAAAAACCATTCTCAGAAATTTAAAAAAAAAAATGTATTTGAACTTGAATGAATGAATAAAAGTATTTTTTTTCAACGATTGAAAATTTGAAAGAAAATATATGAGAGAGTGAACATAGTAGAAAATTTAAAAAAAGTCACTTTATGCTGCGCTCTATCATATACATCACATCGTCATTTAAGGCGCCTGCGGAGTCAGGCCAAACTTCGGACGTCGCCAAAAAATGAATAATGTTTCCCCCGTCAAAATAGTCTTGGTCGATTCAATGCTTCTATAGCTACTAAATCTCTATGCTGAATGTACATTTTATAATTTGCTCTTTAGTTGTAATTGACGGTATTAAGTATTTACTGCAGAAAATTGAAACAAAATCATGGATAAATTTTAAGTCAAGCGAACATTCGACGATAATAAAGCATCAACAAGTGCAAGACGAGGTATATTTCCCGAAAATTAAATCAAGGAAATATTCTCAAGAATATTTGGGTTTTTGGGATTTACCATTACTGAAGTAAATGGAGAAGAAAAGCCCTGTTATTTGCTCAAAAATATTGGCAGCAGACAGTATGAAACCTAATAAACTTAAAAGACATTTTGAAACGCTTCATGGCGAGTACATTAACAAATCTCGAGAGTTATTTGAATCAAAATTAAAATCATATGAAAAACAAAAAACATTTTTAAAAAAAAAACTTTGTCAGTGAATGAAAAAGCTTTAGTTACTTCTTACAAAGTATCATATAAAATAGCCAGATGTAAAAAGCCTCACACTATTGCCGAAGAGCTTATTTTGCCTGCAGCAATTGAGATTGTAGAAACTATGTTTGGAGACAATTTTGCCAAAGAGTTGCAGTCCATATCCCTATCAAATGATACTGTTTCCCATCGAATTGATGATATCGCTGAAGATGTAGAGCAACATCTTTTCGGTAAGTTGCGTGATAAATTGTTTTCAATTCAGCTTGACGAGGCAACAGATAGCAATAAAGATGCTCATTTCATTGCGTATGTTCGATTTTGGGATGGTATGTCAGCAGAAGAAGAACAACTTTCTTGCAAGCCAATAAAACTTAAAGCAACAGCAATAGCATTATTTGATATTTTAAATAATTTTATAAACGAGGCAAATATAGAGTGGAAAAATTGTGTCCGAATATACACCGATGGCGCTCGTACAATGTCAGGAAGATTTAAAAGTATACAAGCACTTGTTAAATAAAAATCTCCACTGTGCATCTGGACACATTGCACGATCCACAGAGAAGCTCTGGCTTCCAAAGAAATGAGTCCTGGTCTGAATATTGTGCTAACGACAGTTGTGACTGTAGTAAATTACAAAAAAATGAGACCCCTAAAATCAAGAATCTTTTCTGGACTTTGCAAAGACATGGGCGCAGTGCATTCATCATTGCTATTTTATTGCGAAGCAAGATGGTTATCACGCGGGAAATTTTTGCAATGTGTTTATGAATTAAGCAATGAAATTACCATTTTTCTAGAAGAGGAAAACTTACCGGAAGCTGAGAAATTTCGTGATGGTTTATTTCTGATGAAGTTGAGCTAGTTAGTCGATATATTTGAGAAATTAAATATATTGAATCTTCAACTTCAAGGATCCAATGTACATATGTTTGACACGAGTGATAAAATTAATGCTTTTTGTAGAAAATTAGAATTATGGAGCCGAAATTTAAAGCAAAAAAAAAAACTAGAAATGTTTGAAAATGCTGATAAATGTGTACAAACTTACAAAACTGAAGAACAACATGTGGAAGTTGTTTATAAAACTATTGAATATCATTTAGCTATGTTGGCAAAAAATTTTAAACAATATTTTTTTGCTGAGGACAACTTGAAAACCAAGTTACGAATGGGTTAGAGATCCTTTTCAAAATACCCCAGAAGGGCTCTCAACTACCGAAGAAGAAATTTTCATAGATTTCACATCCAGTGGCGAAATTAAAAAAGACAATTTTGCAATAAAACTCTTTTCAATTTCGGGCAGAAGTAGATGATGAATTTTCTGCAGAAAAAAAAGCATTTCGTATACTACTACCATTTTCAACATCACCCTTGTGAAACCGGGTTTTCTGCGGTGGCTGCTTTGAAGACAAAGATAGATCTCAACTAAATATAGAAAAGAACTTTTGAGTTCAATTTCTAATACTAAGCCTTCATTTGAAAACCTTTGCTCTGAAGAAAGCTCATGGAGTCACTAATAATAATTAAACTTGTTCTTAAATTAGTATTAATAAATTAATTATAAAATACAGCAGTAATGATACATTTATAAGTACACTGGCTGAAGTACCCCCTTTTTGCGATTATTTTTAAAAATAATACATTATTCTTGATATAATAGCTTAATTATAAGGAGAGAGTAAAACCAAATGCACAACAATGTATACAAAAATATAAAATGATTTTTTTAAACGAAGGCTCCTATTATAAATAGTTTAAAACGAACTGTAATTTTAAGCCTCACAGAATTAGCATTTAGAATAATATTTAAAAAAGGAAAACAATGTAAAATTCATGAAGAATAATTGTGTTATTTTTAATATTTAAAGCGAGAAACCTTCAAAATGTTTTAACCAGGGAGCAGGCGCCCAATCCACACTAACGTTAATGGTCGCGCGGTGTGACTAAGTCATCCCAATCCTTTTTTTATAATTATTTTTACTATACACGATAAAAATCACAATTCCAGTGAATAATTTAATTGAGAAAAAATATACTTACCTACTTTCAAGGACTTCTTAATTTTTCTTTGATGATTTGAGAAAAAATGCAATAAAACTAAAGAAACTGTTCCAAATGTGCGTGACCTTAATAAAGAACATATAAATCACAGACACTTTCCACTAACAATACAAGAACGTTATTTGCAAGCAAAACTGTCATATTTTGCTCACGTTATTGTAATTTTGCTGTTCTTTGATGATCTACAAATGGCATGTTGAACCTTTTCTTGCTTATATCTTTTTGGCAAGGCGAAGAGTTACATTTATGGCTTCATAGCTTTCTTGATAGAGTTCTTTAGGCAGCCTTTGAAAATTTCTATTCAACTCAAGCGTTTCATGTCTATCGCTTTACTCATATTTTCTTTCGCTATCACGATTAATATGCATTATTTCATCAGGTTCTTCAATTGCTTGTTCTGTTTCAACTTCCTTCAATAGAGATCACAGATGCCCATTTTTATTTATATTCTGCTCATTTACATTTAGAAACCATAATAAATCGTACAACACAGCAATCAAAACCACAAAGTTAATCATAGGGGAAAGTATAGCATATTCATAGAAAATATTTTTGAACAAAAGTGGTCGTGTAGGGAACTCGATCAAAACAAGTACCTTGATTGTAAAAAAAACGTCTGCCACTCTCAAAAAAGAGGCATACATGTGACAAATTCATTTTAGTTCCCATTAAGACTGTCTACTAATAGGAGAGTACTGTCAAGGTCACTGTCAACGAATAAACAGTTTTACCAGAATTAACAATTTCGTGAGCCTGGAGTGATTCAGCGCCTCATGCGACCGCTCCCATGTAAAAAGTGTATTCGATACGAAAACATCGATGTCAGTTCTAGAAAAATAATTGTGTAAAACGTTTTTCATTATGCATTATATGTTTCAGAATACTCATAAAATTACATCTTGGTCAAATAATCCTTCAAAGTGTTCAATATGTGCTTATCCATTTATCATAAAACTCATTCACATGGGGGAAAAAGCAACAGAAAAATATTATTTACAAGTTTTCTAACAGAAAAAGAGACTGAGTTAAACATACCAGTGAGTTTGAAGGTCAAAGAGATTATAATCAAAAGAAGTATCTTACGGATTAACAGAAACGTAATAAAAAATCTCTCATCGTGGATTACAGCAAAGCAAATAAAATGTCTTTTTTTATTTGGTTTTAGGATCAAAGATAGCTAATGAGCGTTTGAAGTGGAATCTTTTGAAAGTGGAAAATCAGATGATATATATAAATTATATCAGTGTAAATATGAATTTTTTATTTTTTCAGAAATCATTTTGTTTACTTCATTCCAAAACATTATTTTTTTAAACCTTTTATTTTCAATATGCTCGCGCCCCCCTCCCCTCCAGGGGGACGCCCCACAGTTTGAGAAACACTGCTATAACAGGAAAAAAATTAAGCATTAAATCAAAGAAAAGAGTTGAACATATGTTATTTGGTGGCAGAAAAAATCAAAATCTGTTTCATGATGTATTCTAATTTTTTGTTCACCTTTTTCACAGGATGGAAGGAATATTGAATGACTCTACACATATTAGTTAAATAAAAAAAAAATTATTTTGGCTAACACGAAGAGTAGTACTTCATGAATGAATCCGTCGAAAGAGAAACTCTGGTTTGTTTTGAATAAAGGAGATCTGTTGGAGGAAAAAAATACATGAAAGTTGAAGTGAAATACGATTTCGAAGGCAATTTCTTTGCACACTCCTGGTCATTAAGATTGCAACCCCATGAAGGAAAGCAAATATAAAAATGATATTGATTGTACGTAAACAGTATGGCATGAAAACAAAAGGATTCAACTGCTGGTGGTTTACAGGGATGCAAAGTTAGTAGAAACAGCTGCCACGGCTAAAACATCCGGTTATGTATGGAGTGGACTCGTAATCAGCGGGCTTGGATTGAACTTGTCTCATCTTGATTCTGCAAGATGGCGATTGAATTATGCGCGCCATCAGGTGATTGAAATAATTACCGAAAGAATACTCTGAAGTATAGATTTGATAAAAGTGCTTCGATTGCGTAAACCTGTTGATCAAAATATTCACTAATCATTAGATTTAAAAATGACTGAAATAAATAATGCTCAAATAAAAAAAAATTAAATCAGAATTCAAATTCGCAGCCTCGGGATAAAATGTCTCCGTAGAACAATAGTTTTTCCGTTACTCTAAGCATTGTCCTATGAAGACATATGGACCTCGCGAAATCTTATATCTATAATCTAAAGAATTTAACTTTGCAGGTGGAGCAAGTGGTTATGATTTTTTATTAAATCGTTTTTCTTAATTGAATAGAAATAAAAAGAAATATTTATTTTATAATATTTTAACAATAACTTGTAATCTTGGTTTCAGTAAAATGATTACACATTCACAGCAAATATACAAAGAAAATTGTTTATTCAGAAAAGCAATTACAGTACCATCAAATTACATTACAATCATATAAAGTTGGACCTCTATTTAACGAGGTCGCTAAATCCCCCAAAAAAGTTCGTTACGTGGAAAATACGTAAAAAAGAGCATTTTTTAATATGTTTTATGTGCTTGGTTCCAGGAAAAAATTCGTAAAATTAAAAGATTGGTAAGACAGAGGTTCGTAAAATTGAGGTTCGACTGAATTTACATCAGAAAAAAAAAAACTTTGCTGTATTATTTGTGTAATAAAAAGTAACTGTATTTGATTATCTATTGTCTCAAGGAACTCCGCGACATTCTCAGACCCGGAAAAATACATTTCAGGTAATATACCAAATCCCCCTGCATTACCTAACCCAGAATTAAGAATGTTCGGGCGCCAATGTGACATAGCCATCAGTCGATAGCTATGACGTGGTGGATCCGGGGTAAGTTAGAGGTGTGGATTATCGGAAGGATGAGACATTTTATAATTCTTAATACAACTTTTATTAAGAATAACTTAAATTACTTATATATAATGAACAACTTATTTTAAGTGAGAATAAACCACAAAGTAAGCCGAATATTTAAGTCAGAACGCACAACTAGATCACTTATCCTAAATATAATTATCTACCTAATCTCGCTTTCTATATTATATTATCGTTTAGAAAGTAACCTTCCTACCTTGGTTGAAGACTCATCTATTCTGCTACTTGTAGATAGATAGATGTACTCATGTACAATTACTCTTCCTTATAAATATTATTATCGAAGGTGGGCGTTTCCTTCTTCCTTGTGAGTAGGCCGTCTAAACACTTGTTCCGAACTGTTCCACACTAAGCTTTCTCTAAGAGATTGCCATCTCTCTCACCAAACTTTTTTAAAGTATATCTTATTTGCATTGTTGCTTTGTTTCTCTTCTTGGTATTGGGTTGGAAAAGTTTTGCCATTAATCGTGGCCGTCAAAGAACGTAGGAGATATGTTAGAAGAAGAACGCGAGAGATGTCACAATCTCAATCCTTCATTTTTATCAAAATCAATATTGAAATCCCCACCAAGTATGAGTGGAAGTACATAACGATACTTATTCTTCAGTAGTTTAGAATCACCTTCCGTATATGCTAAAGCTCACATTAATTATTTTATATATATAGTATAATAAAATAAAATAAAATAATAAGAGATAAAAAAAGTATTTCATATATATATATATATATATATATATATATATATATAAATGTTGTGTTGGTTTGTGTATGCTCGCATAACTCAAAAAGTTCTGCATGGATTTATCTGAAATTTTGACACAACGTTGCATTTGACACCGGTCAGGATCTTATGTACTTTTTATTTCGAAATTCCCTCTAAATTTTTTTAAATTTATTTTTTAAGTGATTTTTTGGTGTTATTACGTCATACGTTGTCACGATTCGCTCTGAATGCGAAAATTTAAACTTTACACATAGTTTTTCCGAATTAATGTATATTTCTACTATGGCTATGTTTGTTGGTTGTCATATTTATCTATTTTTTTGTTCTTTGATACGTATTTGGGATTATTTTTCGAATAAATCAGTTTTTAAAAATGATTCTTTCAACAACTCAAATTTTGTTTTGTAGATTGGCAACAATCGGATAGCATTATCGCGGGATGTTTACAATATTGCTTAAGGGGGTCACTTCACGAAAATCGAATTAAAAATCGATTTTTCAATTTTGATTGAAAAATCAAATACCACTCTTTTTCTTCCTAATGCAATTTAAATTTTTGCTCTAGCTGAATTAGAAGTATTTTTAATATTTTTTTAAAAAAGTTGTTTACATTTGTCAAACCCTCAAACAGCTGACTACCACGCCCCTTTCGAATCAAAACAAAAGACACATGCTACTTTTAAGCCTTATTTAATAGTTTAAATTGATCAAAATAATTCATTTTGATCAGCAGCTTATTCAGGAAAGAAGTGAAGTGAATAGTTGTAGCTGTTTATTTTGTGGTAGCTTACATGCTGTTTTTACGCAGTTAAATATAACGAATTTTTGCTATTGTGCAGAATCGTTTTTTTATCAAAATGATTTTATAAATATGCCTCAGTTTAATAATAAAACACTTAAAAAACGAAAGTTTGGAAAAATAGGTACGAAAACCCAAACTTTCGAGGAATTAAATGTTGCATAATAGTCAGACAATTGCAACATAAATAATTCAATTTTGAAAGTAAAGTTAGGTAAGTTGGTTGATTTGTCGAATCGGCCGCTTATCTCGCCAAGTGTTTTCTCGCCAAATCGATAAGCGCGCCAAATCTGGTAACCCTTCTGAATTTGTTTTCCAGTGAAGGAGAAGTCGGTTTTTTGGCGAAATTGGGCGCATGCGTAGTAGATTTCTTTAATTTTAACAGTTTTAACGATAGCGCGGCAAGCTAGCGCTTACGTAATTCGTTTACAGTTTAATTTTAACCAATGATATTACTTATTATTTTAAAAATTAACGATTCTTAATTTCTGCACATCCCCTTTTTATAAGGGCCCTTTAAAGAGGAAACGTTTTTCTTTGCCCGGTTGGGCAGTTTTTTTCCCTTCGTTTCTTTTTTGGGGAATTATTTTACAGGTAATTTTTTTATTTATTTCTCCACATAAATTTCTAAAGTTTAATGATGTCCAGCGATGCTGTTGGGGATGAATTTGAATGAATGCATGAAAAAGATTGAGTATTCTGAAAGATTTTTGCCCTGTTGCCTGTTTTTGGGAAAGAAAGCGGTTTTAGAATGTGAGAAAGAAGGTTTGATTGTTTCCCATACGTTTGCCCGAAATGTGGGAAACCAATGGAATTGAGAGAAAGAAGGGAAAAAAAATTGAATGATGGTTTTGAATGGTTTGTGAAATCAGTCCAGTGTAAAAGAGGAGAATCATCATGTTTCTCGGAGGTAAGGAAAGGGTCTTGGTGGGCGAGTGTTTTCCTCCTTCAACAGGACATCCCACCGGAGCAAAAATAATACCGATGATGTTCGGGGGGGGACATCCTTTTCTTAAACATCTTTTTAAAGGTAAGTCAAAAATTTTCTTTTTAAATGATAATTTTTCCAGTGATTTTCTTTTCAAAACTTTAAATTAATACGTTTTTGATGATTTACTTCCGCCATCTTAATTTCGCGCCCGGCGTTGCGTGTTGTGGTAGGGTTGCAACCCGAAACCCCCGAAAAAAACGCGCCAAATTGGAAATTTTTTAAAAATTTTAAAGGAAAAGGGGCCGATTGACAATTTCAGGAAATTTAATAAATATGTTTTTTTTGTTTCAGTTTTTTGGGAATTTTGATAACGGGGTAACTGGCCAAGTGGTTTTTTATGTTCGCCAACATGGGCGAAAAAATTTGAATATGGTTGGCTTAAAATTTTTTTGTTTGCGATGTGGTTGCCATGGGAGATGCGTTTAATGTAGTTCATTCAAATTTTTTTTTGCACACGCTAATCGTGTTAATTTCAGACGATTTTAATTCTAAATACTTTATTCTTATTGGTTTTTTTATTGCGCGGTCAAATTTTGCATTTCACGTTTTTAAATTTAAATCTTCGAAAATGCTAATCTTTAGTTACCGCGCTTTGTTTTTTCTGTTTTTATTTTTCTCCGAAATGGACATTTACGGTAATTGGTGGGACCAGGATTTTTTTTTCCCGGGCATATCATGGCTCTTCTTTAATTTTTTGGGCCAAATTTCCCCAAATTTACACTTTTGGTCTACATTATTAAAAAATAATGATTATCTTTTCATTCCTTTTTCCCAAAATTTTTTTATTTCGAACGCGGTCCAATGCGGGAAAAAGGGCCGCGTGAAGGTTTCTCCGGAAAAAAATTGGGCGGTCGCATCTTCGCTGCGGAAATTCGCGTTGTCGCAGTAAGAAATCTATCCGATTCAATTTTTTTTTTTCCGAAGCAAATTGCCCATTTCGACTATTTTTTTTAATTTTTGAATTCTTCCGACGCCTCGTTCGCTCAAATTTATAAGGGGTTTTTGGGATTTATTCGCAGGTTTTTGCCGATTGGCGCAGCTATGGGCCGATGTGTTAAAAGAACATATTGTCGTTAACAGAGAGAACTTGGGGAGGGTAAAACGGTTGAAATTGACGAGAGTAAAATTGGGGAAAAAAATATAATAAGGGTCATTTCGTGGAGGACAGTGGGTTTTTAGGGGTAGAGCGGAAGGGGCCGCTTCCTGGTTGCAGTTCACGAGGACGGCAGAAACACTTGGCCTTATTGAATTTTGGATCGAACCAGGAACAACTGTTATATCAGACTGTTGGGAAAATTAAGGTGGTTAGGAAAAAGGCATCATCACCTTTCAGTTAACCATTCGCTCGAATTCGTTGATTCGAGACCGGCGCTCATACAAATACTATCGAAGTTTGGCGCCACTTCAAAGCTTCCTTGCCTGAATATAATCGAAAAGGGAAAATTTGAAGGGTATATCGCCTGGTACATGTTTCGGGAAAATTTGTTTCGCTCTGAAAGATGAACCCATTCATTAAATTTCTTGACCTTGTTCGCAATATTAATTGGGCTGAATGGAGAAAATCTTTTTCGGGGGAAGTCGGGGAAAATCAATTCATAATCCTTTCGTAACATTTTCAGCCACTTGAATTAAATTTTTTTTTTTTTTTGAGTCTTTAAAACTTCCTTTTCATTATTAAAACCCAGTTAAAAAAAATGCTTTTTTCACACTTCCATCAATTCCCTTATTTATTATAGTCCTCATATTTCTTTTTTTAAAAAAAAAAAATCCTGGTACCATATCTCATGTTTTTCGTCCACATCCAAAAAAGGGTAAGTACACTATTTCACTCCCTATTTTCATGATTTTCATCAACATTATTTTTTTGGTTTACATCTAAAATTGTCGGCAATCAAGAAAAGTTAAAAATTATTTTCCGTCCCGATGACTGCGGACGCCGCCATATTGGTTCCCAGTCCAGCTACGGAAAAAACCCCGTTTGGCGCACTTACCCCCGTTACCCAAAATTAGTTCTGTTGTGTTTTTTTGTGGTTTTTTTAAAAAACATTTTGCAAAGGTTTACTAAAGAAAGTAGTTAATAAAAAAAAGATACCAATTACATGAAGTGAACACAGGCTTTTATATGTTATGAGGTATTTTAAAAAAGAAGCAGTTTCGAAAATATTTTGCGAAGTTATGAATCTGTCCCCACCCCAAAAGGGGTTTTGCGAGTCCATGCATAAATTAAATAACGCAACAAAAAGTGGCCAAAAACGTCTATGACGTTCGCTTGCTGCCGAAAAAAATAATGAAAAAAATAAAAAATGGAAATCCTGTACCGGTGGCTATCGATGGTACCGTCAAAAAAAGGGGGCATACTTCTGTAAATAGTATTGTTACGGCAAAAATGAAAATTGTTGATGCTAAAAATTATCGAGGAAATTAAAATTAAATTTTTTAAAGGCAATGTACATTGCAAAAAGAGGGTTTTGGAAAAAGACGTTGAAATAAAAACGGGAAAAGGGTTTAGGGGGCACTTTTTTATTTTCCATCGCTCATAGGCATTTGCACAATTTACGATATACACAATACTTGAACTATATGGGGAAATCTAAAAAATGCAAAACAGTTTTTTGAATCCCAAACTTTTTAAAAAGATGTCAAATTTAAAAAATTTGGGAAAGTGTTGGTCATGTTGATAAAAAGGGTTTTGGGGGCACAACTCAAGGTATTAAAAAATTTAAAAGGGGAAAAAGCTCCCAGGACAAAAAATTTTCTAGGATGGCGTAATAGATTGAAAACATTTCAGGGAAAAATAGGAATTAAAAAATTGCCAAAAAGATTTTTAGTTTTGATTTAATTCAATTTTTATGGGGGCTTGTGGTGTAGATATAACACATATAAACATAAACACACATATAAGATATGATGTGTTTATGCTTATATTGGTTTAAACTATAAGCATAAACACAACTTACCTATTGCAATTAGGAATTGCATAAAAAAAGTATTTAGAGGTCTCTAGTCTTGCACTTTTATCTAGATGCTTGTTTGATAAAACTCAAAATTTTAGTGAAAGCGTAAATAGTATTTGGTCTATAATTCCAAAAACTGTATATGTGAACTTTAAAAACTGGAGTACATGAGGCAATGTCTTTATAGAATTAAAGTGTTATTACTAAATTAAAAGTTTTAGATGTATTAAACACACACACATTCAACTCCTGGATTTTACAAATGTCGAGCGTTGCAAGATGTAGATCATGCGTGCATTAAGAAAGCAGAATAAGCAGTTTTACAATGAACCAAAGAAGCTAGAATTAAAAACAAACAATTAAAATGTAGACAAGAAGATAATCTTGCAGATGACACCAACAATTCAGTTATAGTTCTGGTATGCATTATTTAATAAAAGTTTTTACTTTAAATCTCTATTTCTCAAAACTAAATTTCAAACACAAAAGGAACATTTTTTAAAAAACTACTTATTTTTTAGCCTTGAAACTTTTTCACATGTGTTAACACTATACAAATAAATATTTTTTAAAGAGAGATTTTGTCCCAAAAAAATTTTTTCAAAAATTATTTATGGATTAAAATGTACAAGAATTTTGACCGTTAAAAATTTTGACGTGTTACTCCACATATGAATTTTTTAAAAAAAACTAATCAAAATTTTGAAAAATGCTCTCATTAAATTATAATAAAAACAATACAATGAATGCACACAAAAAAATTCATGACTGTATAACCTGCCAATTTTTTAAAAAAATGTTCCTTAAAATTGGTCATTTTTAATATTACGGAGATAGGGAAAATGCTGCGTGAAGTGACCCCCTTAAGTTCTACATCGTGTTTTTTTCTGTAATTTTAAGCTAAATTTATTTCTCTTTATTGAGCGAAAATGAAATTTACATAATTGACTTCTGTACGCTGCTTATTTTTCTACCAAATAGTTTCCGTTAACCATTTACCTGAAATAAAAAGACGTAGCCAAATGCCGCGATATAACACACATTCAATGTTTGGAAACAATATTTTTTTCCCCACTTGGAAACATTTCAATTTCACGAAATAAATCGACGGAGCTTTTAATAAGAATGTTTTTCTCTGTTTTAGACAACTTTTTAAATTTCATTTGATTCTTACGTATTATCGCAACAATCGCCAACTTCCATGATAACTCGCAAAGTTGGCCATTCCATTTTCGCAGATGTCGTACGCGCGAAATTGGTAATCATGTGCTTCGTTTTATACAATGTCGCCAATAGGTTGCGATAATGCGTAAGTACCTTTCATTTGGTGTTACTATTGAAATACAAACTAAGATTTTTTTTATTTTAGTCATCAAAATATTGCACCTTATTTTGTTTTTGATTGCTTTATAAGATTATAACTTTCTTAAACAGATTCCATTAGTAATTTGTTAAAAAAATACTTGAAGTTATTATGGTTTGCTTTTATCAGGGACATAGAGCTACCGCTGTATCAATGATGCAGGGACCCCAACGAATGTTATTACAGTTCCACTTATATATGGTGCTCATATCTGAAAAAGGGCCTATAAAGGAATTCGGATGTAAGGCTCGGAGCTGTTTTGTAATTTCACGTGTTTTTGTTTTAACCTACATTTTAACTGCAGTCAATCGGCTTCAGTACATAAAATTGTATTGCAGAAACTCGAACTTAATAGGTCATCATACTGGCCAAGCAAACGCAGTGCGAGGAGTAGTTGCTCATCAAATCAGTGAATGAGCAAAACAGACAGATGGCTCAAATACATGTTGAGGAAGCAGGTGGTCGTAAGATTGTAATTATTTTTTCAAATTATACTTTCGCGTTGATAAAGATAGTTCAGCTCTTTTTATGTCAATTAGTGTTAGTATTGTATATCATTTTTCAATTTATTTTTAAACTCGAGATATTTACTTTGGATAATTTTTATGTGTAAAATACTCATTTTAATTCTGTACACTATGGATGTGTTTGGCATGATTTCAAAATCTCTTCACAAATGAGTAGCGTACTGATTAAAATCTTCCACCTATTTTATCTTTCTCCAACGAATCTAAATTAAATTAATATATAGTTGTTTTTTGTCGACCATTTACCTAAAATCAAAAGACATCGCCAAATACTGCAATATGCATTCAATAAGGGAAAACTATTCTATGCCTGTTTGTGCACAATAATAATACTTTTTTGCACTTGGTAGTGAATTTTTCGACGAAATAGTTAATGAAGTTTCTAATATAGTTGGGGCAATAACATTAAACTCACAAAATATCTATTTTGTGTGATTTCAAAATTTTATTAGTTGTTATTGTGAAATACAAATGGGAAAATTAAGATTTTCTGATGTATATTTTGTGTTTGTTTTGATATTTATGTATTATCGCAACCATATTGGCAACATTTAGCACTTAATTGCCAATTCATCGTGTATGACTCGAACAAAATCGGGGTTGATATAGTTGCAACAGTACCCAAGTACCTTTGTTTGCAACTTTTTTGGTGATTTCATCAAAATATTGATAATTTGTTGTTAATAATTGGTTTTTGATAGCTTTTTATGATTTAAGTTTGTTATAGCTAGCTGTACCCAACCATGTTTTCCTGTGGCTAAGTCTGGTTAAAAAGAAAGAAGAGAGAAAGCACACATTTCTGATACATTTAACTGCTTGCACTTGAGGTATGATTGATTTTTTTTTATAAAAAATTGTGGAAATATACATTAACAAAACTTTTCTAAACAGATTTCGTTTATAATTTGTTAACAGAATACTCCTAAGTTAATATAGTTTTTTTGTCATGTTATGAATCTAAAATTATTTGCATTGTCTCCATAAGGGAGGTGCCAAGTTTGAAAATAAATTTAAAATGACTCTTCTTGAGGTCAAAGGGTTAATTTTACAATGCTTATTGGTAGACATTTTGTGTTGCTTTATTGTCTGTTTAGGTACAGAAATTATGCCTACTTTTTTAAATGTGCCTACTTTAGAGCAGTAGTAGCCATTTTTGAACACTTCACGAACCACTTATTGTATAACTTTATAATTTGCGGTTCACTAATAGGATTGATCTCTATGTAGTGGACCACTAATAGCTATATTTATGTCTTTATTTAGTCTTCCATACCCTGAAAATAAGCTTCATGAAAAGCAACAATCAACGGATTGAAGTGTTTTGTCACCAATTTTCCAAAAATTGGTTGAGGTTACCAAAAGTCCCTACCCTCAGGAATTTTGTCATTTGTTTTTTCGTTTAGTTATTTCTGTAACTAAAAGCTTTTAGTAAAGAATAATCCATGTTCCATAATATGTTATTTTGTTGTTCATCTTTTTTTAAAACTGAATCTTCATAGAAGTATAAATAATGTCCCAATTTTTCTGCATACCATCCGAAATTTCTCACGCATCACTAATTGGTGACTGCTGCTCTGTAACACACATCAGTAATTATGTATTAGCATCACTGTAACAGAATTGGTTCCACGTGTATCGCACCTTAATATCTAAACAACAAAGATTCTAACATTTTTTTTGAAAAAAGAAATGGATGGAAAATGGTGCGATTTGCATGGCGGTAATTTGGCTGCGGTGATGCTAATATTTAAGTACACAGATAATAAATAATTGTCCATGTGAAAAGCAGTCTGTGTCTAAATATAAGCCACTCTGTTTTAAAGATACACCCTTAACTTTGTTGATAACAATTACTAATGCTAATCGAATTGTAAATTACAAAAATACTCCATCATTATCAACACTTTGTCGTAGATTTCTGCTGCAAAATCCATGTTTATATTGGAATTTTCCTGGCGTATTTGATAGAAAATATCTTCAGCCTCTCATTGCGTTGGATTTCAGCTGTGTCAATTGATGCACGTTTGAAGTTAAATATTTCATTAGCATTTTTTATTTTTCCTTTTGTTCCTGATTTTTCTGTTTTTTTAATGTTTTGAAATTTTATATGTTTTTGTTTTAATTTTTTTTTTCTTTTAGTGCAGTTTTAAGTTTTTAAGAAATTTTATATGCTTTGTTTGAATTTTTTTCTTTTTAAGTGCAGTCAATTAGCTTCACTTCATAAAAATAATGCCTTGCAGGAAATCAAACTTAGGTCGTCATACTTGCAAGGCAAAAGTACTGCAACGAGTGCAATTGCACATGAAACTGAGAAAGAATGGATATCAGCAAACGAGAAAAACAGACAAAGAATGGCACAAACACATGCTGAGGGCGCAGCAGAGCAACATGCAGCCAGACTTGAGGATGCACACTTGCGAGCACATCATTAGTGTTTTACAACATCAGAAAGATGTTAACCAGAAACAGCACATCTGCGTCAAACATGACTTTGTGGTGAGCAATCACACAATAACAGTCGCCTTGCATTCCGGTACAATCCAGTGGAAGATTCTAGGTTCAGGCAGCATGTTCTCATCTACACAATAATGGAAGTATATCCTTATGGTAATGCTCTGGAATTTAAGGGAGAAACAAAAGGAATGTTTTGTACCATTGAAAAAATTAAACTGCCTCAACTTGGAGAATCGCAGAGCCATTAAAAATTTTGCTTGCTAGATATACTGCAGAATCAAAACATTTCCTATATAACATCAGGAAATACAATTGATGTTTCCAAGTGACATTGTTTAGGTAAATGTGCATTTGTGAACACACCTCTGATTTAATAGAAATATATATAATCATTGTAAAACCAACCCATTGCCCTCAAGGAATCCAGAGTAGAGCCATTTAAAATTTATCTTTAATCTTCAGGTCTCCACTTTAAAGATGATGTAAATAAATTTAGGTTCATAACATCTTTTATAAAAAAAAAAAAAACCATATATATATATATGTTTTTTTTTTAAAAGATCATACCTGCAATGCAAAAGTTTTAACATTCTGAAAACATTTGCTTTCGGTTAAACAAGACTGAGCCACAGCTAGTATATATATATATGTATATATATATGTAATAGATTGAAGTAGTGTTGGTCGGTGTAGAGTAAGTATCAATGTTGATTTAGTAATGACGTCTTCAGAATAGCTTTACCTCCTTTATTATGAGCACACATCAACAGATTAAAGCACAATTACGTTACGTTAACATTGCATAGACAGCGGCGTTTTGGAGGACACAACACAAAGACAAAAAAGCAGCAAGTATTGACAATCTTACGTGATGGCGGCAACCAGAGAAAGAGAGCGCGATTACGTTCCTTTGGGCATCTGATTGGCTAAAATGCGTGAGGTACGGAAATCGGTTTAACCGATTATGATTAAGATTACAACGTTTATTTTTAAACCTAAGAATTAAAGATTATTTATAGATCATTAAAGAGTTAATTAAAAGTATGTTAGAGGGAATTATTACATTTATATATATATATATATATGTTGCCGGCAAAGTATGAAATGCCGGCATTCTATACAATGCCTGACATTTTTAGGCAAAGTTTGAAATAGGAGAATTATTACATACTTTACCTAGGCATTGTATAAAATGCCTATACTCTGTTCCACCTCAAGTTGGCAGCGTTGGGAAAGGTAGGGAATGTAAGATTCCGCTTGAAAAAGTAGTTCCAACTAGTTTTGGAATTTAAATCAAATCAAATGCACAGAAAATTGTTAAAAAGTATCATGTATTATAGAAATTGTGCTTTTAAAGATATATTTTAAGTTAATCACATCTTAAAAGCATTTATTCTTTAATACCTGCGAACGCGAATACAGTTGAAAACAACAACTTGACTTTTGGCTGACAACAACAACATTTGGCTGAAAAAACCGGTTTTCAAGATTAGATTCTTCCAAAGTATTCGCGCCAAATTAACGCCATTTGCTTTGCGACTTGATAGTTAATTAATCAATATTTTTAAACAATTTGAATTGCAAACCCTTAAATATCTCGATTAAATAAAAGGATTATACTATTATCAAAAAATCTCATACAATTTTAAAAAACAAAGTTTTCAAGAGTATTTTTTTTTTTTTTTTTTGGTCGCTAAATATAGAGAATTTTATTTGTTATAGTCACACTCTTCTAGAGTAACCCCGTAGCGGCTGTGATTCGGTCACCGTACCCTTCCCAGCGCTGCCAACTTAAGGTGAAACGGAGTATAGGAATTCTATAGAATGCTCAACGCTATTTAGGCAAAGTATGAAAAAAATCAAGATAAGGCTATTATATCAATGATGCACATTCCTAAAAAATACAAATGTTATTCTGAAGAAATAATAAGAGTGCCATTAAAAAATTGTACATAAAAACTAAATGAAAAATGTACCAAACAAAATTGATGTCTTTCTTATTAAGGAAAACAAAAATTTCATATAAAAAATAAGAAATTAAAATTAATCTACTCGATGGAACATGGTAGGCTTGAATGACATTTTGAATTACACTTTATTACATTTTTCACACAAAAATAATTCTTATTTTAGTACTTTGTTTTACCCATACATTTGACGAATCCTTGGCCCAATTTCAACTGACAGGAGAGGAATTTCGTGGTCAGGAATATCTTTAATTCTAAGCAAGTTCTCAGAGCACAAAGTTAATTGTGATTTCTCATATACTTGTTTTAAAATTCCTTCAAAAGTTCCAAGGCATTTGAAATCATCCTATTTTCCACTCATTAAAAGTCGCAATATATTGGTATTAGGAAAAAAAGTGACAGGTTTCACAACGATGCCTTTTTTTAAAAATAATTTTCTGTTTTTTCTGACAAGGCTCACAAAGGTCAATGTACAATTGAATATCATAACGTGTAACGTTTTTGTATTTGGTTGAAAGTTCTTTCGGGATTCTATCATATTCTTCCGTGTCCAATAGCCAAATGAGCTTCATGAAGTACATAAAATAACTCAATTTTATCCCCACGGACCGGCCAACTTTTGATAATTTTACCGCTGCCCGCTGAAGGTGGGACGTTAATTGCTTACGTTTTAAATTGTTTTGAATTAATAATTTCAATTTAATTGTATTCAAGCATGTTTCAGAATAAATTCAGTGGGTGTAAATTCAATACACACACCCAAAAATCAATATAAAGTGATTTTACATGAAATGAAATATAAAGTGAAAAGTCACACAAAAACGAGAAAAGTACACTCCAGCAAATAAAATGGAAAGATTTAATACTCCTTAAGTGGCCCGATAGATCTTTTTTCCCTGCAGTCAACAAGTCTGACTTATCTGGATTGTAATGGTAAGATTTTTTTCCCTATTACTATACAGGGTGATTCGCTACCAGACCGACAAACTTGCAGGGTGTGTAGGGAGTACAGAAACCACTCGGAATTATACAGGAATGCAGGGTCGCAAATACCGTAGCTGAAAGCAAAGGTACAAAGAAGAAGAGAAAAAGAACAGAAACAACAACACAAATGGGACAGAAAAAAATTAATTGGAAGGTTGTACTACAAGAGGTGTTTGAAATTATGATCAGAATTCATCTGGCTGGCCTGACAGCGACCCTGCATGGAATTCCGTAAGTTCTGGAAGATCACTCCAGGCAGTTTTGCGGTTGGTGGCACTGAACGGAAGGTTTCGGGAAACAGATCCTGCAGGAAGTTGTCATTTGCGATCCGTAGTAGAATAAACGCATTCAAACGAAAAACTTGTCGGAGTGATGATTACGTATGAAGCTGCGAATTGTAATATGCACGCTGCTCGGCAGTTGTTTTGGGGACGTTACTGGAACAGGAGTGTTCCATATCACTCGACCTTTGCAAGTGTAAACAGAAGGTGAGGTAAGTTTGGTTCTGGTCACATGAAGAGTTTGGTGTACGAGACGCCCGTTCCTTCAGTTGAAGATCTCATCGTTCGAATATCTGCAACAGACGGAAGGATACGTGACATGCCAGGAATCTTTGAGAACGTAAGGAATTTCATGCAGCACCATTGTCAAGTCTTTTGAATGACTTGTGGTCGTAAATTCGAAATTTTGAACACCTGTTTTAGTATAAACTTTCAATAAAATATTTTCTGTTTCATTAATGTGTTTCTGTTTCTGTTCTTATTCTCTGCTTCTTTTCATCATAGCTAGCAACAACAGTAATGGCGACCTTGCATTCCTATGTGATTTCATGTTGTGTATGTACCCCCTACTCACCCTGCAGGTTTGTCGGACTTGTATTGAATCACCTTGTACAATAGAGTTTATATTGCCTCCGACTTTATTTTACACGGTTGATAAGTTACATGAAACATCGTTTAAAACCATGCGAAATAAATAATATATTTGTAGAGTGAAAAAGGAGTTACGTTCTTTTAGATCATGGTATAGAGTGAAATTAAGAACGTAGAGTTTAAAAATTCCATTCATTTATCATGAACTTTAAATTATACACGTTTCAGTAAATTAAAATAAAATGAGAAATGCGTACATATTGCCTCAACACATAAAGCAGTTAATTAATTGTATTTGAAATAATAATATTAAATTATTCACCGATATTTGTATTTAACAGATTTGTTAATACTGTGTGAGATAAGTAGAAATCGCTATTTTCAATATAAAGGTCTATGTTATGCTGCTATGCTAAAATCCAATACAGTTTAATAATATTTTTAAAATCATATTCTAGATTTGCTACTCAGAAATAATGAAAGGATTTTGTGAACTTAATTTAATTTTAACTAAAGAAGGTAAAAGTGACGAGTATAAAGATATAATTACCATATTAGACAGGAATGATTTTATAAAAGGTTTGGGATCATTTTTTTCTTGGTTTTAGGGAATCATAGACCCTATTTCTATAACCCTACAGAATGAACAGAAATGACGAAAAGCTAATACTCTCTGTTGAATAATCGTCTGAGCAGACTTGCACTAGTAAGAAGCCAAATTTACTCAAGTGTTTGCTAAAAGAATCCGGAGATTTTGCAAATGCCATGTTTTCAGAAACAAAACAGAAGAAAACTTTTTTTTTCTATGAATTATCTGAAGATGAGAGAATTTTAGATCCGGAGTCATTTTTCAAAGTGTATATGTAATATCTCTGTTTAATTGTATTAATATCTCAACCCTACAAGGATTTCAGTTTCCTTGATTCTAGCAAGATTTTCGAAATCTTACAACCGGATAAACATTTATTCTTTTCAAACTAAGAAGTAAAAAAAAAAAACTGCAAAACTAGCTAATTATGATGAATACCTAACGCACGATATCTATGAACAATTAATTGCTTCAAAAAGCTGTTTAATCCAAAATTGAGTAAATCATTATATCAAGGAGCTCACAGAACTATTGTTAATTAACTTCAACAGTCTCACCTACAGTTTTCTGAATGTTCTTATAGCAATCTTACTACTTTTTACCCTTCCTGTCACAACTGCAACAGCTAAAAGGTTTCCTAAGCTAAAAATTATTAAAAATCATCTTATAGCTTTCATAGGCCCGAATCAGTTTTTGGATTTAACAATACTGTCAACAGAAACAAATGAGAGAGAACTTGAAAAACTAAAATCTTCTGTTATGGATATTACTATAAATGGGTTTGACGAAAAAAAATCGAGAAAAGTACCTATTAAACAACTGACAATAAGATAGTTCTTAAGTAATAAAATTTTTCAATACATATGTCTATATATACTTATTTTGACACTTTCGAATAAATTTTATCAATGCAAACATTTTTATCTATTTTCCAAAAAGGGTCTCCAACGAATTTTCGATGCGGGGCTTACTCAGGGCTGGTTACGCCAATCTGCAGCACAGAAAAAATCAATATTTTTCTTTGAACAAATTTAAGTAAAGAGTGAAGTATTTTGTGTGTGTGTGATATTCCCGAACAAAAAAAAATCACAGAGCGCAACGAACAAATTCAGAGCCTGAGGCTTGAGTTAAAAGTATGGTGTCTTGCCACGTAATGTTCGAAACAAATCGGAGATGTATTTCATACTTTGTCGGTTTCTCATTAGGCTTTCTATAGAATACCTAGGTAATGTATGAAATATGAATTATTTCATACATTGCCGGCTAGTTTTTCAGGGATTCTATACAATGCCTAGGTATTCTACAGAATGCCGGATTTCATACTTTGCCGGTAACACATATCGAAATTTGATTTTGAACAGAATCGGACATTATAGACGCGTTTAAAAGTTTTCCTGTTGGGATTTCTGCAGACATTGAAAAGGCTTTCGCGTTAAATTAGGTATTACTTCGGAGTACATCGAGACTTTTAAAGATTCTTTTATAATGAAATTGCTTAAGGACATGGAAGGGTAGTTTTAGGGGTGTTATCGAGTTATTTTCTGTTATTTATTTACTTATCCAACGTCCATGCTTGGCTTCTTGGCCATTTGTCGCCGAGCCTCCCAGTACCGACTGGCGATGTCGTCAGTCGGGTATTCATCGAGTCCAGTGCATTGGAGCAGGTAGTCGCCATCCATTCTGGCATAGCTGCAGAGTGGGCAGGCCTCGTTAGCAGCCAAGCCAAGCCAGTAGAGGTATACTCCCAAAAAGTCATGTCCGGTGGTTAAGCGAAAGTGGGAAACAGCCTCGGCTCTCTCCAGGTGCTTCGGGATTGGATCTACAGTGGCCAGAGTTTCCCATGGCTTTCCAAGGCCCTTGATCTTTTGGGTCACGATAGTATATTTGTCAATGGATGTGGAAATAATACTCTTTGCTCTTTTGAGAGTCAAGCGGACAAATATAAATTATAAAATGTTACGTAAAATAGCAAAGTTTCAGAGCCAACGCGCATGCATGGCTTGCGCAGTGGCCTCTGAACTGATGCTGAAAACGTATAAGTAAAGGGCTGTAGTGGGATGTTGATAATAGTTAATGATTATTTGTTAGTGGCGAACGTTTAGTGAGACCTAAGGATACCTCCACCACGAAATAAGGAGAAATTCCAACTTACGGAGTTTGAACGGAGGAGGATTGTCGGCCTTCGAAAAGGAGGATTTTCCTATCACGCAGTAGGAACTCGTGTGCAGAGATTGATTGATTGAATATTAATGTCACACTGTTCAGCTACACGAGGGCTTTTGGCGACGGACCACGTAATTTTGAACCATGGTCAAGTGACGTGGACGACACCTGAGCTGGCACCCCCTCTCCTAACTACCACACCACACCAACGGGAGGACGTTTCGGCTCTCGACAGATTTAGCGTGCATCGCTGCCCTACACGGCGGGTCTTTAGTGGTACTGGGCTCGAACTCGTGACAAGGCAAGCCACGATCCGATACCTATACCACTTGGCTACCGCGGCCACCTCGTGTGCAGAGGAACAGTTTCACAGTGATGTGAGTTTGGAAGCAGTGGACCAACGAGCCCCGAAAAACTGGCAGTGGGCGATGGGAGGTGACGTCAGCTCGTGACGATCGACACCTGCTCCGCATGGCGATGAATGACCTTACAGATTCCTCCAGGCAGTTGGTAGCACGTTGGTCTACTGCTACAGGTGTACTAATCTCGGCTCCGTCAATTCGTCGATGTCTGCTGCACCGTGGATTGCGTTCAAAAGTGCCTTTATACAGGATCCCCCTCACGGCAAACCATCGACGGCTGCGTCTGCAATGGGCTCATGAGCACAGAGCCTGGCGACCTGATTGGCACCAAGTTGTCTTTTCAGATGAATCATGCTTCAATTTGGGGGACCATGATGGCCGCATTCGTGTTAGATGCTATGCCAGTGAACGTTGCCTTCCAGAGTGCGTTATCGAACGACATAGTGGCCTAACATCCGGAGTTATGGTTTGGGATGTGATTTCGTATCATGGGCGATCCAATTTGCTACGAGTTGAGGGTAATCTCAATAGCAACAGGTACTCCCGTGAAGTGCTACAGCCCGAAGTCGTTCCCTTCCTTCAAGGCATCCCTGGAGCTATCTTTCAGCAGGATAGTGCATGCCCACATGTTACAAAGACTGTTCGAGACTTCTGTTCAGCCAAACACATGCAACTTCTTCCTTGGCCTGCTTATTCGCCGGACTTTGTAATAGAACAGACAAACTTGAAAAACTGAATTACTCTTCTGCTATGGATATTATTACAAATACGTCTTCCGAAAAAAAAGAAAGCAAAAAAGTGCCTATTAATAAAATAGGCTAATTTTTAAGTAGTAAAAATGTTAAATATGTATGTCTATGTATGCATATCGTATTTCAAATAAGTTTTATTTATGCGATCATATTTATTTATTTTTCATAAAAGAACCCCCAAATGAAATTTGATATAAAACCCACTCACACAAGACTAGCTAAACCAGTGTGTTAAGGGGTTTCTCTTGTCAGATCTAACTATTAGAACAGGTAGCAATTCTTAGATTAGAGCTTATGCCATGTTGTATAAGAGCCCATTGGATGCAACAAGTACATAATATTCCTAGCATGAAAACTATTTTTTGTGGCATCCCATGATAGCCCTATTTTAGCTAACGGCTCAAAGAGGTTGATAGTATTAGAGAAATAAAACCCCTTTTTCCTAGTATCGAGTGACAACGCAAAAATACAACGCATAACCTGGAACTTATGCAGCTTTAGGGAAAGATCCATGAGAATGCTAAAAGAGATTTTCAAAACCCTAAGCAAGGCCATGTTCACGTTTGAGCAGCTAAAAGTACAAATAAGTTTCCCCTATTTATCAAAAATTGGGCATTTATTGTAAAAGAACGATACATTCATTACCTTTCATTCAAAGTATTGTTCATCGTTAGCCATGACTTTCCCACATTTCTTGTAGCATATGGCTACTGCGCTGGAAAAATAGTTTATCTTTTGAGGTTATCCACGAATCGACCCAACTTTTGGCATCGTCATATGATATGAAGTGCTGCTCAAACAGGCGATGGGCTATAGAGAGATTGGAGAAAGTAATAATCAGAAGCTGCAATGAACATCTGTTGAATACGGTGGGAAGGGGATAGGACTTCCGAATGGATTATTTCCAATTAGGTTTGGATCGGAGCAGAAACATGTGGACAGACATCATCATGTAGGAGAATAATATTGTCATGTTTGTAATAGTAGTGAGTGCATTTTCTCTTAAGTGGTCATCAGTCGTGTTTGGTTAGAGAGCCCCAATGATGGTTTCCTTCAGTTTAATCAACACATAGTACATGACACCAAGCTGATCCCGAATACGCAACATGAGTTTTTTCCATGAATATTCAATTTGGCAGTCGATGTTGAAGCATGGCCCCATAAAGGAGGATGTAGATTGTCATAGGGGATCTCTCTATTCTTCATCACCAGTGACTATAGGATGCAAAAGTTTCTTTCATTTATGTCTAGTAAGCAGCATTTCACGTGTGCAAAATTGTTCAACATTTCTCAGTTTCAGTTCATATGAAACCCAAGTTGTTTGCTTTTGAATCACGTTTTTAAACAATGAGAAATTACTTGTTAAGTTACTCTTAATAGAAGTGCAGCTTTTTGCTTTTACCCGAATTTTCCTCCAATAATGCTTGAAATTTCGCGTCTTCGTAAACTGTCTGTCTTCTGCTAAGTTTTTGTCTCTGACACCAAACTCGCCGTTCTTAAACTTTTGAAACCACTCATGACAACTTATCTCACTCAAAGCAGCCACCCTATATTTTTCTAAAAGCAATCGGTGTACCTTAGCTGCGCATTTCTTCAAATTAATGGAGTAAATCACTAAATAAAATTTATTTTCTTACGTAATTTGAAAAGTAAGAGGGTAAAAGTAAGTACTCACCCCTTTTTTGTCAGTGATGTATTTCCAAATGCTTGAACAGTCACAATACAACAAAATCATAACATCAAATATAAATTTCCTTAGATTGAAAATAATAAGTCTGTCGTTTCTACTACTCGCATCTGTACTTAGTTGAGTATTGTGTCCATTTTTGTCATCGTCAGTATATCTCCTGGGGTCAATTGCCATTAGTCAGTTAGCGTTGTGTTTTAAAATTATTGCTTTAGGTTAGCCTCTAAAATTTCAACTATTTCATAGCGGATTGCTTTGTTAGAGCCCTCATATGGAGATCAGCCCTGGTATACTTTAATGAATTCAGCTCGTTTTAAAAGGTAACAAAGAATTTTTTTTAAAGTCAATTCCAACTTAGGTCAACAAAGACAAATTTTATTTTAGTTAATTAAATTTAATTAATGAATTAATATTTGTGAAAAAACTGTTTTTACATCAAGTGTCATCCACTATAAATTTTAAAAAATGTATTTGAACTTAGTGGATGAGGCTAAGAGAAAAAAAAAATGAGTATTTGAAGCCTTCTTGGCTTCATGGAAAATTCGTTTGAAAAACTTACTGGCGCCGTCTGTTAAGGCTAATCCAAATTTCGTCAGAAATACCGCAGAATAAATTTAAAATTAAAAAATAAAATTTCATTGATGAATTAGTATTTGAAAAACTGTGTTAACATCAAGTGTCATCCACTACAAGTTAAAAAAAAAGGAATGGATAAATAGAAAGTATTTTATTAACGATTGGAAATTTGAACAAGATATATATAGGAAAAGAGATATCTTCAAAGGTTTTAAAGCATGAAATTAAATCACTTGCCATAGATTTTGGTGCTCGAGCATCCTGTCATCCCATTTTCAACTCATCTCTATCTTTAGAGGAGCTCACTCAAGCTATTACTTGCCTTAAAAGAGGGAAATCCCCAGGCAAAGATGACATACACTCTGAGTTCCTACAACATCTAAATACTTATGCCTTAAGCACTTCGTTAAGGTTCTTCAATTTGATTTGGAATTCGGGAAGTATTCCTCCTCAGTGGCTTAGAGTCATAGTTTTACCAATTCATAAACAAGATAAGGATCCAAAGGATCTTCAAAGTTACAGATCAATCTCTCTTACCAGCACATTTTGGGGAAAACTATGGAAAGAATTATAACTAAAAGACTTAGTTGGGGTTCTTAGAAACCAGTAGCCTCCTTGCAGAGGAACAGGCTGTATTCAGACAGTTTAGATCTACCAAACAAAAGGTAGCATTCCTAAGGCAGTCTATCAAAAATGCCTTGGATAAAAGCAGAATACTTTCAGCGGTATTTATTGACCTAAAATCTGCTTATGACACAGTATGGACCGATAAACTATTGCTAAAACTCACCAATCTAGGAATTGAAAACAACATGTTTAATTGGTTTCGTGGTTTTCTATGTCAGCGTTTATGTAAGATCAGATATGGGCGAGGATTTTCCAAATACGGTGTTCTTTAAACTGGACTACCTCAGAGTTCAGTATCCAGCTGCACCCTCTTCAATATTTACATAAATTATCTTGTCCACCCGCTCAGAATGATTACTGGAGTTAGATGCCTACGTTATGCTGATGACCTTGTGATCTGGACTGAATCTTCCAAGAAACAGGCTGCACAATTAATCAATCATGGCTTGAATTTAGCGCTTAAGGTCTTGGGGCGTTGGTGCGATGAAAATAACATGAAGGTTAACCTGGATAAAACAGTCTCAGTTATATACATTCTCTTTGACACATCTACCCTTGCATATCGATCTGTCATATCAAGGGCATGTGATCCTGGAAGCCGATAGTTTTAGCTATTTAGGTGTGACCTTTGATCGGAAGTTATCCTGGAGAGCCTATAGTGAAAATATTATAAATCGCGTCTCAAACAGAATGACACTCTTGAAAAGACTAGCTGGCTCTAGATGGGGCTGTTCCAATCATACCCCAAATATAACTTATGTTATTCATTTTGCCCATCTTGACCTACTGTTGTGAGCCCCTGATTACAGCACCTAGATCTGTAACAGAAATACTTGAAAGAGTCCAAAATCAGGCACTGAGGAAAATCACAGGAGCTGTTAAAACAGCCCTGATCGAGGCAATGCTTTTGACAACAGAAAATAAACCCTTTAAGAACATCTTTCAAGAGAGAACCCTACTACTATGGGAAAAATTATTACGACTACCAGACTGCCTCTCCCTTTTGAGTGAACTCCACTTGGACTCAGGGAGGCGCTTGATGACCCAAAGCGGTTTTGTGCAGGGTGTACTGGAACTAAAGGAACAGCTTGATTTAGATTTCATCCCTGAGCCTCTGGTGTCACCTCTGGACCCAACTATTGAAAAAAGGTTTTCGAATTTGCACTGATCTTACCCAGGAAGTTTCCAAAAAAAAAAAAAAAAGAAGCAAAATACCTCAATTTTAAGATCACTTGCCCTGGAAACGATAGACCTGACTGGGTGCATATCTATACTGATGGAAGCCTTTTGAAAGACTCCGACAGCGCTGGAGCAGGAGTCGTTTCTCCTTTTATTTAACAACTGGAAAATGCACAACCACTTTTGATGGTGAGGTTGCTGCTCTTCAAGTAACCCTTTTGCAGTTGCATTGTCATCTGAATAGCTTTACTAGGGATGTTGTCTTCTGTGATTCAAAAGCGGCAATTTTTGCTGTGAACTCAAATTCTCCTCCTACCTCTCCTCTATTCTTGATTATAAAAAAACTTCTGCAGAGTCTGTCTGAGTACTCTAAGCAAATCGTCTTGCAGTGGATCTCTGGACACTGCTGTGTAACTGGTAACGAGTTTGCAGACCACCTAGCAAAGGAGGGAGCTTCCATTCAACAGATAACAAGGAAAGAGCTTTCCCTTTTACCAGTGTCAAGCATATCATTATGAAAATGTTGAATGACCTCTCTTCAAGACAATACGCTGGGAAAAATTCCAACAAGATCTGGTGGAATAATCTTAAAAAAGACTTTTCCATGTGACGATAAACCTCGTAATTTGGAATCCTGGTCAAGTGACGAGGACGATACCTGAGCTGATACTCCTGTCTCAAAACTGCCACACTATGCTAATGAGAGGATTTCAAGCCTTAATATTGTTCCCTCAACACATTGGGTCTTCAGTGGCAACAGGACTCGACAGTTATATGTATAGTATACCTAGACGTGCCATAAGCTCTGATACAAAAATCTGAGATTGCCTGTTGTGACTGCAGACGATTTTAAACTTCATTGTTCGAGATAATCTGTAATACTTTTTTAAAAACTATAACTTTCACACATGTTGTTCTAAATCAAAGAGTATTAACACAGTAAAATGAGCGTCGAACAGAAGCGTGTAATAGTTATTTCTTTGGGTCAGCAAAAGAATAGCCCATCGGAGGTTTTAACAAAAGGTTATTCATTTATCGAACAATTAAGATAGTTTTTTAAGACCAACAATATTGCTAGAAACGCGCGCACTTGGTGAGAACACCAGGGAGAGAAATCCTTGTCAAAAGACACTTAACAAATGAAAAAGAAAAATGCCTCGCATATATTAAACGAAGACTAAGAGGTTATCGAAGAATACCTGGCTATTTTCTTACAAAGGGGCCAGAGGTATCTTAAAGCAAAAACCACAAAAGCACCACAGACGAATGGTTTTTTACCTACGAGAAAAGTTTTCACTTTGAAGAATCTTTCAATCGCCAAAATGGCCGTGTATACTGAAGCCCAAGAAGCTAAAAATACAAGCATCATCCCGTTTTCGTAATGGTGAGGTGTCTCAGAGATTAATTTTTGTAGAAGGAAGTGGAAAGCACGTTAAAAGTTATCAAAAAGTTATCTTAGAACGAGCAGTGAAGCCCCTAAATGTAAAGTTCAAAGTAAAACGACCGGACTTCACAGCAGGACTCTGCTTCTGTTCATAAAGCCAAGACGACCTAACCGTGTTTGAAAGAGAATGTGCCGGACACGAAATTAGGATGCCGTTTTTGGTATACCTTTTCCTCCAATTCTGACCCCAATTTACAGGTTTCGATATCGATGACTGGAGGGTCAGTCCCGCTAAACCTTTTTTGATGAAATCAGTGATGAAAATTCCCATGGAGGCCTCGATAGATGATTGGCCAAAGAGACTTAATCAAGTCAAAGGGAATCAATTTGAATAAAAAGCGCAATATGTTAAATTTAAAGATAAAATACAATTTTCATGAGCCATTTATTTCTCTTTTGAATTTCTCGCAGTTTCTTATTTTTTATTAACAATTAAACAATAGCATTTAAGGAAATATATTTTATTTTGTCGAATTTTATGTTTAAACTTAAATTTTAGGGGTGGGAAGAATCCTTCCCTAGGAACTATTCGCCGTCCTAAAGAAAATTAAATTTAATGGGGATTATTTGCCATGAAAAGATGAGAAATATGCAAAGGGGACATCCCATTCTGTTTACATATAGCGGAACCTCTTTTCTTGTCCCTTTCTGCTACATTTCCTTCATCGGAAACCATCTTTGGCATATGATTTACTGGCTAAGCGCACATCATCCTGAATTCTTTGCTTGGAATTTTGCAGGATGTCCTTTCCTTTTTCTTGTAGAATATCAGTCTAGTAGGTAACGAGCTTTTGCTATACGGAATGTTAGCTAGTCTAAAATTCTGTTTCATTTGTACACTTGCCACAGTATGAAACTATTTATGATGGCAAGGTCAATAAAAAATAAAAGATACGAGGCAACCATTTTACATTTTACAGATTTTCTTATTTGATACCTTTCTTTTCTTTGATCGAAGCGATCAACCCCTTCCGTGACATCGTTATATACAGCGGCAGCTTTTGGACAAGGCACTTCTTCTTTAGTACCGTTCTTTTTTGTCCGAAATACAGATGTCACAATCGCAATATTATGTGTAGTAGAAACTGAAGCGGGAATTTGTCTTCCCATCATTATAATAGCAAGGCCAATATATTATAATGAGTTTTGCGCTTCCACATTAGGTGTATTTTGTAAGATTATGTAAATGGGAAGTAATCTCTCTCTCTTTCCCATGGAAGGGTTAACAAGACTTAGTTATAAATTGACAACATATATATATATTTTAACTGATTTGTAAATGTTTGAGAACTTAGGGCATGACAAGGTGTATATGGTTTTAATGGTCCAGTAAATTAATGAATGCGATCATTGACACCATTTTTCAACGTTTATCAAATTGAAGTTTAATATTAATAAATTAACATTAAAGATAATTGTTGTCCTATAATCCAATGCATAAAAAACAATGCAAAATAACAGCAAAAATAATCTGAAATCCAAAATTCAAGTTGATGTTGCAATCAAATTTCAGAGACGTTCTCTGTCACTGAAGAACACAATAAATAAATAAATAAAAATAAAATGCTTGAAATTTTTGGAGAAGGGAGTCCCGACCCAGATGTCTTTCCTTCTTAAGAGAGATCTATTCCTCAGAAATTCGATTTTACTACTAAAATTATTCTGCTCGATTTATAAAAACTTGGCGCGAAATATACTTGCGTTTGATTCGAATTGATTCTACAGATAGATTTTGGGGGATATTTTATTTTAGCATAGAATCAAGGGCCTTCTTCTTCTCCTTCCCTTCCAATGACACTAATCACGAATGGAAATTTCAATGCCATCCAATCTATTTTCTCCTAGCACCTGACGAGAGAGAATGGAATTGCCTTTCGTGGGAGCGCTCGCGTCGTTCTCTCCGGATGGAGTGAGACATTTGTCGGCAGTGGAGCGATGATGTACACCGCAACACTCTTCCTCTTAGCTTTCGCTTCAGGTGAGTTCTCCTTCAAACTGTTCAATGAAATATTTTCACTCATTACGTGAAAAAGTCGTTGGAACCTAAAACAGTTCCTAACTAGGCATTACAAATTTTTCAATGTTAAATGGTAGTTGGTAGAGAGGAAAAATTGTTTTTTACAACTATGGAAAATACAGGAAAAATACTAAAGGAAAAATTTGAAGCGTAGGATTCCTTTTCAAAGTAGCAAAAGAAATGTGTCGCCATTACTTACATTTCATAATGTAGATATTTTTCATTTAATAATGTCGATTGAATTTCAGCATTAATAATAGGTAAATGTTGGTAATTTTGTATTGAAAAGACTTGTAAAAATACATCAATAGGCCTTAAATTTTTGCATGTATTTACTATTTCAATAATTTCTGTAGGCATTATTTCTTTAGCTTGATTTCATATGTATCTGAACGATGAAAAATGCCAAATATACTCTGTTTTATACAAATTTGGGTGCTTTATATTAAAACATGTTTCTAAAGAACATCTTAAAATATGTCTTAGCATCTTATAATTAAGCAAGGGTATGCATGGAAATGAGAAAAATTCAAATGTTGCAGCCCAATCCAAGTTGAAAATTCTTCCTCATCTTGGGAACTCTCAAGAGGGGTTTGTGTTATTTAGGAAAAAATAGAAAAAATATTAAAATACAAAATAGGGATATATTTCTAAACTAAACATTACGAGTTTTTCTGAATTAATTAGTGCTCTTAACAAGTTCTTATAAGAAAATAGGGCATCATATATATATGTATATATATATGATTTTTTCATACAATAATGATCGAAAACAATCTCAACCCACGTTTGCACATTTATGAAGTGAATTTTATTAATTCCATTTTTTTATATTATTCAACAACAAAATTGAACTCATTAAAAAATTTAAGAAACGATGCACATTTTTTTGTTTGAATACGTCACATAAAGCTATCTTAAATATGTTAAATTCTTTTTAATACTTCAGACTCTGTCTACATCCCTTTATTTCCGACTATTCCAGTAATATATAGAGAGTTGCTTACTCAAATGAAAGTAAAAATTTAAATTTACACATTAATGTGCTATAATATTTAATTTACATAAATACATAAAAATGTATTATCATCCATTTAAAAATTATTTCTGATTCAACAACTAAAAATTAAAAGGCAGATTATAATGTTTTGATTTAGAAAGACAGATGAGGTAAGAAGGACTTCGAGGTTTTAAAAAGGACAGATGAAGTAATCAAAATAATTTTTTGTTCTGAAACTACAGTAGTACAATTTCATTAATCTCAGAGATTTTATTATTTAAGCAATTACAAAAAAAAAAAAAAAAAAAAAAAAAAATATTAAACAATTTTTTCGAATCCTAGTAGTTTAATTTATATACTGTTATTTATAAATTTACTTATTTATTATGTATTTATAAATTTGATTAATTAGTAAAAATTTATTCTTCCTTTAATGAATGCTAACTTTTTCATGTTTCTCTTTTTTTAAAAAATATATTTCTGATTTTCTTTCAGTTTTCTCGAGTTTAATAGTCTTAAAACAACTCTTCTTAAAATATAACAAATTTAATAGCTGTGAGTGTGAGTATAAAATATATGTTTTTTGGGGTTTTTTTTCACGAAATTTTGTTGTGTTCTTGTCGATTTATTTTGAGGTAAACCTCGCATTCTAGGCCGATTGGCCTTGTAATTTTGAGCCACGGTGAAGTGACACTCCACTCTCCTAACCATGTTAATGTGAGGACAATCCAAATGATGAATTTTCAGTGGTTTCGAACTCAACAACGCCAGACAGGAGCTCGTAACCATTACCACTCCGCTACTGCGGCCTTTCACACATCGTGGATCGTAGACCATAATCCTGCAAAATGATATTACGTTTTTGGGGAAAAAATTCATCATTTATATAATTTAGGAAATAGAGAAAACATTAAAGATTGTATACTTACTTGCCAGACATATATATATATATATATATATATATATATATATATATATATATATATATATGTATATATATTGATCCTATATTGCTAGATTTGATCTGAATTTTATTAACGACACATTCTAACACTCCATATAAATTTCTCTGAAAATTTAAATAGTGTTATATATTGTGGACATATATATTTTAACTTATATAATTATTCGAATACATGTACAAAAATTTTGATTTGCTGTGGGTATTGCAATTAGAAATAAAAATGTTATTTTAGTTAGTGATGAAACTAAAATAAAATATACCGCAAAATAAGTACTTGCTCAGAATGTCTATTTTAACTCCAATAGAATTGGCTTACTTTTTCTCTTCCATGTATTTCTCTCTTTAATGTTAATAATTCAGTTCAATCAATGATCCACTGACCAAATCATCCTTTTTCATTTTTTCTGTATAATTTTGTGATGATTATGAAAGCACTTTGAGTTTTAAAAAAAGGTGAAAATGTGAATGTCAAACGAATGCATCCCAAGTTGACTCGTTTCATTTTGTAACTACGAAAACAGAGTTTAATTATTTAAAAAATGAGACGATTAACAATTGTCGTAAACAAGAGATTAAAGAGAGGCTAATTAACAAGACAAAATCATTCCTCTTTGAGACTTAATGACTTCCTCTCAGAGCGGATTGAAAATTCTTTTTGCTTCTCTCCGAAAATTCATTTGGAAAAGATTTCTTGATGGAAAACAATCCAATTTTATTCACATTCTCTTGATTTCCAATGAAAAGATGGACATTTTATACAATTGGAGAAAAGTGGATTGGAAAATGGACTCGGAAGCAATACGAGGACTATTGGTGACGGTCGTTCTGAACCACGGTCACGTGACGAGACTCCTCTCCAAATTTCCACACCTTGTCAATAAAAAAAGTTGAAATGAATGACCTTAGATATAGACGAGTATTCAATTGTTAATAATACGGAAGCCACTTGGACCCAGACTCTTTAAGTTGTAATAATTAAAATAAACATCTAGTGCTTGCAAAAAAGTGAAAGATTTTCAATAGTGAAATGTAAATAAAAAAAATGAGAAATTTTCAACTAATTCATGACAATGTCGTCGCCAGTATTCGCTGTCAAGAGGAGCTCAATCTCCCGGACTGAGGTGGCTTTAAAGGGCGCTATTAAAAAACAATTCATTGGAAAAAAGGAGGGATCACTTCTATTTTTATATCTATGGATTAACTAAAATTGCAAAGGTAAACAATTCAAATAACATAAAATAGGATACAGAAGGCTTCTTTAGTTGGAAACCGTAAACAATAATTGTGCATAGTTTTCTATTCATAATTCAAGGATGTTTTCTCCACATTAAGGAACAACTCGGATCTCTTGGATTCTAAGGCAACTAATACTAGTCATTGACTCCTGTCAAAAAATGCTCTGGACGTGGTTATCTTCATCCCTTGACAAAATAACCCTCGTGTTGCTCCACAGAGCCAGCGGATTGGATTTTCAGCCAAATGAGCTTGCACAATATGCACGTGCATCATCCCCTCTACACCACCAGGATTTCACTTCCATGATCATGTAACGGTGCTCTGAAGAAGCGGTGACTAAGACCAGAAGGGATGAGACTAAAAAGTCCAATAGAACTTTGAATATTAAAGGGATAACAATTCAAAAAATAAGAATGAAATCAACACAATTTTGTATGGAGGGTGGATAATATGGAACACTATTATTTACTCTGGTACGAGAAATGCTGTCAGACAAACGATTTTTCTGATCAGTAAATTTGAGACATAGCCATCCTGCGATAACCATGTCTTACGTGATCCGCGTAAGCTAGAGGTGTGGGATTATCTAAAAGATGAGACATTTGCGATTCTTAACACAACTTTTATTAAGAATAACTTAAATTACTTAATTCTAAATAACAACTTTCTTAAAGTGAGAATAAGCCACCAATTAAACTTAATATTCAAGTCAGATCGCACAACTAGATCACTTATCTTAATTTATATTTAATTAACTGTCTAATCTAACTTCCTATACAAAATATTACCTTTTATAGAGTCACCTTCCTTCCTAGGTTGAAGATATTCCTATTATGTTAACTGTAGGTGAGAATACTCAGGCTTTCTTAATCCTTATTATAATTAATGATGATGAGCGTATCCTTCTTCCAGAGCTATAGGACGTCTAACATTTATTCCGAACAATTCCACACTAAGTTATCTCTAGGCTTGCCCCGTTCTATCTCACCAAACCTTCTATCCTTTTAAAGTATATCCCATTTGCATACTCGTTCTGCTTCTCTTCTTGGTATTGGGTTGGAAAAGTTTTGCCATTAATCGTGGCCGTCAAAGAACTTAGGAGTTATGTTAGAAGAAGAACGCGAGAGACTTCACAAATTATTGATTCGAATCCCTCCAAAGACCTTCATATAGAATAAAAAGTTTCCGTAGAACAGGGGTCGGCAACCTTTGAGCTCTGGCATGCCAAACCAATTTTCCAATAGGTTTCAACATGCCACACAGCAGGATATTTTTGAAACATTTAGATTTCCGTGATAATGCATGTAGAGTTAGAGAAAGAGGTCAATAAAATATAGATTGACAATTTTAATGCATATTAATTTGCATCATTTAAAGATATTTTTATCACACACATAAAAATAAATAGTATAAAATATGTTTCTTCAACAAAACTTTTTAAAAATTCAAATTGTGCATATATTAAGTATTTTTAAACATATTTATTAAAATAATAAATAGACAACATAAATTTCCTTTCATTATCGTTAAATAAAAAGGTAAATAAAAATTGCAATACGAACTTAATACTTGCACCGCTTTATTTTCATATCACAAAACCGGGGGTATGATTTGTGACTTTCAATTTGACACGATTCAGAGCATTCAGTTGTTAAATAATTTCTTTGTTGACTCGAAATATTTTTCACATATGAAGAAAGGTTTTTTTTTTTTTACTTCGATATATAAAAACCAAAAGCGGAAAAGAGAGAACATGCAATTTTCTCTCTGCAAACAGTTCGATCTCTCAATAATTAACAAAATAGCTGTAAATTTATCTTTCGAGTTTCCTTTCAGATTTTTTTCTTAACTCTGCAGATGTTACAAATTTAGCAACTTCCCTCCCCTCAAATATTGACAAATTTGTTGCAGAGAATTGAACCATAGGTTGAGAGACGACTCTTACTGTAGAGTGTAGAAAAGCGAAATAGAGTAATGGTTACCAACTCATGGCTTCTGAAGACTCACCATGTAGAGGAGCGGATGCGCATTAAATATGCCAGGATACAAAGTCATCACGTTAACGTGGTGTAAGATCTGGGAGAGTGTTCATGAGCCGTTCTTGACATTAGACCGAGGCTTTTAAAGCTCTCGTGTTGTTTTGGAAGAAGACAAAATCAAATCAAGGAGATTGGATAAGTTAGGTTGGATCTCGAATGCCATCCTCTTGACATTTTACAACAGTTTAAAATTACAGTATATTACCCACCTGGGTATTTATACTGTGTTGAATTTAACAAATCGAATTCTTAACTTATACGTTAGAATAGTTAATTGAATAGAATGATTCTTCTAATCTCTACACCTGTAGTTGTGAAAAAAGATTAAATTAAAGCTACAAAATGTTCCCTTTAAACAAAATTATATTTGTACTTTTTAATAGAAATAAAAAATTTTGCTAACATCTGAAATTCTGTTTACATTTAGGGTAATATTATGAAGGTCATTCGATGCACTTCCATAACAATACCATTCATTCATAAATCACTTAATGCTAGGGGAATAAATTAAAACTTTAACACAATTCCATATGTTTCAAAAACATGAGGTATTGCGGAACAACTCCATGGAAAATATTTGAATATATATATATAATCCTCTAAAAATATAAATTTTTCAATCACAGAATTAATAAAAAAAAAAAAAAGTATTCTTATATTCAATGAGATTTATGTCATTCAAGAGGAAAACATTCTGATTGCGACCTGTCACAAAGTACTATAATAAAATGACAGATAAAAAGGACGGGACAACCTTTTGTACTGACAGCTGTCAGACATTTAGAATTGTTAGAGAATCCTTTTTTCTAAATTTTGGACTGATCTCAAACAATATATTTTACTAAGGAATTGGATCGCATTTCCAAGAATTTCATATTTTTTAACTATGGATTTGTAGGAAATGGGATCGATACGAAATATTTTATAATATCAACAAATAGGATTTCACCGAAAAAAGCTACATAAATATAGGAGAAAAGCGATTCACTCATCATGCGATCTAAGGCATTTAAATTTGATAGGCATATTTCTTTTGCTTAGATAAGAATAGGTTGTGCGGAAAGAGAGTTATTTTGAAGTAGGACCATAAAGCAACATGGGAGCTACTAGCGACTGGCCTCGTAATTTTGAACCTTGGTCAAGTGATGAGGATGATACCTGAGCTGGAACCCCCTCTACACGGTGGGTCTTCAGTGGCACCAGGACTCGAATCCGCTACACTTCGGCCACCGAGTTCATGGCCATAATCACTAAGCGCAACAGTCACATGGGTTATGTTTCAGAAATAGATTCCCAAAGTATTTTGTGGGGGTATTATAATTTTTTTAAAAATTTCAGTTTTTGAACTATTAGACCTACAGACATTAAATCTGGCAAGCATGTTTCTTTTGTTGAGTAGATATCCACCAAAAACACAAGTTTCGTAGTAATCCTCTCCAAAAAAGGGGGAGTTATAAATTTTTAAAATCCTGTTTTTTTTAAACTATCAAATCTACAGTCTTGAAAAATGAACAAGCAAGTGTTCTATTGTTAATTTCTGCTAAGAAAGAGTCTTAAGAAAATCGACTTCCAAAAACGGATGCAGCTTAAAGAGGCTTCTGTTTTAAAAATCAGCCTTTTGAAATCAAGAGGTGAATGGTATAAGTAAAATTCTTTAAATAACATTAAGAAAGTTGAATTCAGATATCAATAACGTAAAATATATTCATCATGAAGCAGGTGGGTAAGAGCATACATATAGATTTACCATATTTTTCCAACCTAGGACATATTTTAAATCAGTTGAAAGTCTTAGTAGTTGACTGAAACATTAATTTTTTTTTTGCTTCAATTACATTCATTACTATAGATGGGATTTTTTCCGAAATGATTTTTTTATTTTAATTGCACTATAAAATTAACAGGAAAAAGAGTTCTGAATTGATATTAACAATAGATATGAATGTCTCCCCCCCCCCTCTTCTACTGACCCAAATTTCCCCATTATTGAAAAAAACTCTCTAGACTGGATCAAATGGCCGCAAAATGAAAAATTTTAGAAGCATTGCAACATGCAAACATTTGAAACACCTTCCAAATTGCCACTTCTCTACAATAGAATCTGATTTTTTTCCAGAACTTGAACCAAGACGTACCCTTTGGTTTGGAACAGTCTGGTTCAACCATGCACGATAGGTCATCAATATATTTAAGGAAACTTATGTTAAATCTGTTCACTCTTTTAAATCAGACAGGGTAATTTAAGTTCGTAATTTATTTTCTCACTTAATCAAAACTGGTTTCTCATAACTTTAATAATTCGGTAATAGAATTACAAAAATTATCTACGCTTGGAAAGAATGTTCGTTACCAATCATCATTATTTCTTGTTAGAGCGTATAACAATTCTATGACAGGAGATGGTATATGTGAGGTTTTCTTTCCTATAATATAGACAAATTAATTCAGAATACATGTCTGAAACGCTTCAATTTCTGCGATCAAAGTAGCTTCCAATTTCAAAATTGCGCTATTAAAAAATGTAGAATACCATATAAAAGTTTCGAGAACAGTTAACTATTTCCAGATTTCCTAAAAGTTTGAAATTATAATTTGAAGCATTTCTTGCAAGGTAAGCAATGTAATTTTAGGCCAATAGAGGTGAAAAGAATTCCATTTATTGTAAGTAACAAACTAAGGAACTTGATGGTGCTATGAGTTAATACTTTCTGTTTCAATTAATTCACAGAACTTTAAGTTTCTATAATCTTATTATGTATACGACAAATATTGATAAACGTTTATAGAAATATCTAAGAGTAGAGAATCACATGCTGTTTGTACTGAATTGTGCCCAATGTGGGTTGAACAACCAATTCCTCATATAAGTCTATCTAAATTACTTTGAACTTTTCTGAACACATTTTGATTTTCCTTTCTCTTCACACTACCAAAAATACTATTGGTGTTATCAGCATGCAACAAGCCCACTTTTCTTCAAGTTTGTAATTTTTCACCCACTGCAAAACACAAAATTTGAGTAGTTTCACATGACACTTAATTGTAATTCAAAAGTTGGATTTGAAATTCCTCCTCCGAACTGTGAAATAACTTGCAACAATTGGAATAAGTTTTATTTCACTTATGTTTGAACTATCCATCGTTTCTGTTACACGATTAATGTTTTTCACATCACCATATAGACTGACGAGCCAAAACATTATGACCATCCCTATATTTTTCAATGAACTCGTCTGAATGACGTGGAAGGCACATGATTTAGTGGGCATGGTATTCAACTGTTACTGAAGAAAAGGTAAGGAATCCTACTTGCACATATTTTTCTTTTGCGAGTGTTGAGAAAAGCTACTGATCTAAGCAAATTTGATAGACGGCAGATTTTGTAATGGCCCAAAAACTCGGAACGAGTATCTCCAAAATTCTCTACCTATTCACGATCTGCCGCTGTTTGTATTTATGTCAAATGGATAAGCTACGAGGAAACCAAGAGTAGAAACCAAATTAGAAGTCCACGCGTCATCAAAAAAAAAAAAGGACATCGAAGAAGGTTTACCTTGGTACTCGGTACTCGGTTCCAGTCAGCGTGTGGCTCAGCCGATAGCCCCAAGCAAATGCAAGTTTTTCCGAGAGCACAATTTTAGTGGACACTGTTGAATATCAGATTGCGCAGCAGTCGTGTGACTCTATTGACCAAGGTTAATTGTAAATAGGGGACCGGAAACATCCATATTGGACCATAGATAAGTGGAAGAGAGTTACGTGGTCGGATAAATCATGATTCCTCATTCATCATATCGATGGTCGTGTCATGGTGCACTGTCTTCCAGGCGAACAGTTGCTCCCACCCCCATGTACAGTAGGTCAAATGTGTGTGCACAGGCTTATGGTGACGCTATTATGCTTTGAGAGAAGTTCTCAAGAGCGGTTCTGGGAACCGGAGTTGTGGTAGAACAGACGATGTGTGGCCTATTCTACCACAACTCCGGTTCCATTATGTGGACTATCTGAACATAATTATGGATTAGAATTATCCACATGGCGTCTGTCTTCTGAACTGGAAATGGAATCTTGCTGCAGGTCAACGCCCCATGTCATAAGGTTGGAATTGTGTTGTAGGGGTTCGAGAAGCCTAGTGAAGAATTCCAAATATTCTGGCCACTTAACTCGCCGAATCAATAGAAAGGCAGCTCAGAGATCTAACACCACCAGGGTGGAATATTTTGACCACTGTTAAGACATTTAGTACAATTTTGTCACCAATCTACCAAGAAGTAGCATCTGTGACAAAGTGAGGTGCAGCTGTTTTGCAGGTGGCACAACGCATTATTGAATAGGGGGTCATAATGCCTGTTTTGGATCTTCAGTGTATAAATGACTAAGTAACGTTCAGAAATTACCACGGGTTTTTTTCTAACGAAACATTTCCCCTCAGGGGGCTCACCTTCTTTAGGTGAGTACGGGTTTCACGCTCCCGAGGTGCCCTAGTGATCTTTTCCTCTTCCTAAGGGGTTTACTGTCTTTGCTAAACATGGGCTTCACGAACCCAGGGTACCCTAGTGATCCTTCTCTATTTTCGGCCCTTCTTCTTGCCATTCAAATTTCCCTTTTCTTCTTTTCCCGTCTAGACCACAGACCCATGTTAAAAAATGAACTTTTTTCAAAATTAGTTTTTTCGATAGAAAAAACAAATGCTTTATTACTAACATATTATAGTTTACATTTTCTATTGCGTTAATTTAGTTTCTTTTTCGAATATTTCTTTGAATACTTTGATTATGTTGCTTTATTTGTTTTGACTAACAACGTTGGTTTTCCGACCCGCATGTTTGCCGTGTGCGGTGTCCCGTAAGGAGGAAAATGGTGTTCTGGGGATCCTTTGCGTTCCCTTTGCCCACGCTTCTCCCGTAAGGAGGAGATTGATGGCCTAGGGATACCTCTGCGTTTCCTTTGGCCCACGCTTCACTGTAGACAGGTGGCAGGAGTGAGCCCGCTCCTGTCAATCGGCTGGTAGTACCTCTCTTTGGTATCCCCGAAGAGACACTGCTGTAGGGTTAGTGCTGCAGATAAGGGGTGTCGGGTTTACCCGTTGGATCCTCGCCCTGGACTGTAGCACTATATTCTGGGTGTACTCTGGGTAAGCGCCGTGCCTGGTTTCTGGCCAGATGACCGGCACACTGCCTCCCTTGTTGGACTCCGTGGTGGGTGGAGGCACGTCAGGATGAAGTTGTTTACGCGTTTTTATGGATCCAATGCTGCTGTGCCCGGGTAAAGGCCTCGTATTACCCACAAACTCTACCATTGATCAGATCTCTGCGAATACCAGATTTTTATTGATTTCCCTTCCAAACAGTGAAATGTCCTCTAAATCGCCTTTCGCAATTCAAAAAGCCCTGATAGGAATAGGTGGTGAACCCAAATCTGTTAAAAGATTAAGATCCGGTGATTTACTGATTGAAACACTTTCTGCTTTACACCAAGTCTTTCCTTCTTACAAAAACGTTTTTGAATTCAACTGTAACAATAAGCCCTCATAAAACTCAACTCGTGTCACGGTGTCTTTCTGAACCTGACCTTTTGACCACCCCTGAAGCGGAAATCCTGGAGGGATTTTCCAATCAGAGTGTTATTAAGGTCAGAAGAATAACAATAAAAAAAAGAAACAGCTATTATACCGACTAAACACATAATTTTAACTTTCAACAGCCCCACACTACCCCAAACCATTAAAGCTGGCTACTTAAACTGTAAGATCCGTCCCTACATACCGAACCCTCTGCACTGTTTTAAGTGCCAGAGGTTCGGACACTCTCAAACTTCCTGCCGCGGTCAATTAACGTGTTCTAGATGTGCATCTGTTGGACATTCCTCCACGGATTGTACTCTAGAACCAAAATGCGTTAATTGCTCCCAGTCCCATTCATCAGACTCGAAATTATGCTCAAAATGGAAAACAGAAAAAGAAATCCAAGCAATTAAAACAAATAGAAATATTTCATATGCAGAAGCACGGAAATTAATAGCTCCACAGTTGTCCCAAACATACGCAGAAGCTGTCAAACCCTCATCTGTAACCACAACAACCCAAACTGATGAAAATATTACGAAAATAGTATGTCCGCCTTTAAAACTACTGCAACCTTTAGTGTCCAGTCCAAAGCTAACAATGTCTTCCAAAATTTCTACAGTTAACAAATCATCAACCACAACTCAAGCAAACCTCTCACCATTCACATCTTCTGTCACAGTTACATCGTCATCTGAACTCAACCATCTGTTCCTTTACTAGATACTGCTCCCACCCCATCTAATAATTTATCTACATCTACTGCGTTTCCTCCATCTAATAAAGCACTCACTTCAACGAATGTATCAATGTTTACACCCTTACCAGCTGAAACATGTCCTGCGGTTGAAACTGAAACCTCTGTATCCAATACCATACCTTCTTCATCCCAGGATGCAAAACAAACTTCAAAAAATCGCAAGAAAAGACGTCCGAAAAGAAGCCTTACCTCCGAAATAGACATAAAATTGACGCCTCACAAACCTAAAAAAAGCACACCTATACAGGAATCATCAGACGAGGACATGATTGTATACGATGTTCCAGAAGAGGTGGAATCATCCAAGAAAAATAATTCCTCAAAGGGAATAGAACTACTTTCGGAAGAATGGTGGCAGACTGAATCTTGGAAACATATAGAATACTCTCACACGTTGACTCCAACCCGTAACAAAAAAAAGTCGGAATTTAAAAAAAAACTTTTAAAACATTTTGCAACATACTTAATTGTATTTTAATACAAAATTTTACATTTCTGTCGTGTATCAATTTAATTTTTACTTTATGCCTTTCTTTGTTTTAAATTTATCCGTAATTTTAAGATCTTGCTTGACATGTTAGGAGTAATACATCACCACAATGTATTTCCCACTTTTGACTTTTAATAAAATGTAACAATTAAATATGAATTTTTAAAACTTTTTAATGAATTTTCATGCTTAAATATAACCTATATCTTTAACGTAAATTTTTAACTTTTTTTAAAAAAATCTTTTTATGGAAATTAAAACAAATGTTTGGCGCAGTATAGCCGAAATTGGCTCTTGCGCCAATAAAACCAAAAATCACTCTCTCACTCACTCACTAACGAAACATTTTGACTCATATAACTGTTTACCCAGTTTAAATTTTGTGAAACTGGGTTCGTATCTAACAGTGTGGAATGAAAATGTAACTCTCATATGTTTAACTGTTATGTTTGTTGTGGTTTCAGAATGTTCTTCAGAACATTTGCATTAGAGGCGATCAAACAGTTCTTCGTTAAATCATTTTATTAAGCATGAGGTGACAACGTCATCTAACAGCAACAACACAAGCAATGATATACAGTTACAATCCCCAGTTAACACAAGTACACATTCACAGTTACACACACACACACACACACACAGTTATCATGACATTCCCCTTTAAGTTATTAATCACATAATATAGTCATATTGAAATAAGATAGTGGCTTACAAACACGGTTACTTCTTTGTACATTACAATCTGACTCGTTACAGTTCTGTATATTTTGAGGATTTACAATTACTTCTGAATCAGAATTGAAAGTACTTATGTCATTAGGATCTGTTTCTATATTAAAGGGTGTGTTTGATTTTCTTATATGTTTTCTATTACATCTTAAAATATTTCCAGACTGATTTTTAACAAAATATGACCTAGGATGTAATTTATGCTTTGAAACTATTTTAGCCGGTTCCCAAGTTTTGTTTTTAAAATTTAGTATTCTGACATTATCTTCTGGCTCAAGTTCAGGTAATAGATGAGCAGTTTTATCATAATGTATCTTTTGAACGTTTTGCCTTTTTATTAACTTTTCTCGAATGTTATTAAATAATTCAGCATTTAACAATTTATTCGAGATTGGTAATTTTGTTTTTAATCAACGATTAAACATCATTTGAGCTGGAGATAGGTCAAGACCTGATATTGGGGTGTTGCTATACTCCATTAAACCTACTAAATAATCTCGTCTATCTTCCCTTGCTTTTTTCATAATGCTTTTAGAAATTCCTACTGCTTTTTCAACCATTCCATTACTTGGGGAGTAATGAGGACTAATGAATGCATAATTAAAATCCCAATCATTTGCAAACTTTTTATAAATATAACTATTAAATGGTATATTATCTGATACTACAATATTTGAAACACCAAATCTAGAGAAAATTGTTTTTTAAGTTTAATTATTACCTCATCTGCACTCTTATTTACAAGTTCAGCAATTTCAATCCATTTTGAATAATAGTCTATTACAACTAGATAACTTGTATTACCCAAATCCATTATATCTACTCCTATCTTTTCAAAGGGTCTATAGGGAACTGTATGAGGTTTTAATGGCTCTTTACTATTAGCCTTTTTAAATTTTTCACATATTACACATTGTGATACTAATGTTTCTATGTCTAATCTTGGAACCCAAAGAACCCAGAGGTTATGTTAAAGAAAAGATGCGTGAGCCCGTCCCACCCCCTTCAAGAAGAAAAACGTGATTCATTCGAGGGTCTTAATGACCCTTAAGAAATTACGTGCCTAAATTTTTATTTCTTAATCTCCTCAATTTCCAAGTTTTATTTAAATTTTAACTTTGAATCCTCATTTTAACTATTAATTTTCAATATTCAACTTAAACTTTAATTTTCATTATTCATCTTAAATTTAGTTTTTAATATTCCTCCTTAATTTGAACTCTTGACAGCCACAATAAATTTTACTCAATTAACTAGACGAACATTAACAGTTATGCATTTTAATCATGGTAGATTCTCACTTTTACATATGTGGGCATACCTCATCTGAGCGGAGTGACCGGGGAAAAAACCATCTTTGACTTGGATGGAAAAAAAAAACGAGGTCAGCATGCCCCTTAACTAACTTAACTTAAATACTAAGTAATGTTACTTAAATTACTATAACAATCTTCCTATTTTCCATTGCTTTTCCATCCATTTCAGATTACAAAAACTTCGAGACTTGGTTTTCAAATTGGAATTCAGGGTCTGTCACCCTGAAATAAAAACTCTTTAAGTCACTTGGCATAATCTATATTCACATATTACCAGTACATTTCACAATTTTTATACATTATATATCACTTTTAAATTACAACTAATTTTCATATATACACTTCATCTGGTCCTTCCGATAAACTCCCCATCAGTCGCGCAGCGCCGTTAATGTTATTGTTAGTATCCTGTCTACGCCGCGTTTCCCCAAACCAGATGTACATTAATATGAAACAATACAACAATATATATATACACTATACAATTACAAACATTTTTCAATAAATTATTAAAACAAATAACCAAAGGAATTGTCACATCTCAGCGAAGTCATACATCGAAGTAAACAAATGCATAATTACAATTGTTTTCTCCATCAATTGAGAAATAAAAATTTTACAAGTCAAAAGTTAAAAAAAAAAAAA
>BMAV01008278.1:48676-98110 GCA_019973955.1 Trichonephila inaurata madagascariensis
CAAAATTTAAAAAAAAAAAAAAAATACACTCATTGTAGTGTCAACTTTTGCTTGGATTGTAATTTTTAAATACCACCCGAGACTTCCTTCTCTTCAATAATTCTTCCGACCACTTGTTGGAAAGAATATAAAATGAAACGATACAACCTGATTTTTATGGCTTGGCGTCTCCCACTAGAACCTCCAAGGATAATGTACTGTTGGTCTTCGCTCCTCTTCTCTTTTCCTGGCTGCTTTGCTGAGGGTTTTCTTTTTTGTTGGTCTTCCTGCTCCTTGATCTTGTCTGTTCCTTGATGTAGGGTCTGCAGTTTTCTCCTCGGCTGTTCCTGGCTCGAACTGGACGCTTGATTTGACTTCACCTTAATAGTTGGTCGGTACTCCGGATTCTGCTCCTTTCGTGGTCTGAGGTTATACCTCTTTCTATCTTGAACTACTGCTCCTTCCATTCGGTTCCTCTTCCTACTTATAAAAATATTAGTAGTATTATTTGACAATAATATTCTCTTTTTATGGTCTACACGTTTCTGCATCTTTCTTTGTCGTCCACCTGACCAAGATCCACGCGATCGTTTATATCCTAATCTTTCCTGGCGTTTTCTCTTAATCTTTTTTTCATTATTTGAAAAAGAGCTAGGTAGTGATCTGATAAGTGGTACGCGCTTATCCGCTTTACCTGTGTCTCTCACCTTGATTTGACTTAAGATTTATCCCTTTTTCCTCTAACTCACGCTTTACATCTGACCCCTTCTTCCTACCATATTGCGACTCATTTGATCTTCGTTGTACGCTTTCCCAACTACTCGTTTCCTGACGGGAACTATTGCTATCTGAACTACCTATTCCTATCTCAATCTCGTCACATTTTTTATGACGATATATTCTCACTTGATCGACATTGTCCGTTAACCTTTTTTCCGACCGCCATATGATGACATTTTTCTTTCCTACTTCTAACACCCTATACGGACCTTCAAGTTTTGGTTTTAACTTTGCAACAGTTTTTCTTGTTGCTGAACTTAAAGGGTGCTTTTCTAACAAGACCCAGTCATTCACCTTAATTTGTACATCACGCCAGCGTCTATTATAATACTTCTCCTTTTTTATGTTTAGCTTTTGTGTTTCGTCTAGCCTCATCAAACATTCTTTCAAAATCCCTTATTGCAAACTCAGTTCCGTCCAATACCATAATTAATTTTTGACATGGGGTAATCAACATTCGACCCAAAAATAATTCCGCAGGTGTTTTCCCCGTCGTTTCATTCACTGCTGTACGAATAGCATAAGCAAACTCACGTAAGAATTGGTCCCATGTATCATGTTGATCATTTACATAATTTGCAATTATTTGCACAAGATTGCGATTCACGAGTTCGGTTCTATTTGCCTGAGGCCTATATACAACAGTCTTCACATGCCTTATGCCTAATCTTTCACTTAAAAGTTCAAAAATTTTGGATATAAATTGGGGATTGTTATCACTTATTAATTTTATTGGAGCTCCAAAACGTGATATAAAATTATCAGAAAAAAAAGTATCCGCTATTTCACGAGCCAAAGCCTTTTTAAGAGGTATGATTTCAGCCCATTTGCTGAAATAATCGGTAATTACTAATGCATATGGATTACATCTCACTCTCGATGTAGGGTACGGACTTAACAAATCTAACGTAACTATCTCATTTGGAAAATTTGATACAATCGGATTTAATCGACCAGCTGGTAACACGTTTTTATAATTATTAACTTGGCAGATGGGGCATGTAGAGACATATTGATCAATAAATTTTCTCATATACGGGAAATAACAAACGTCCCTTATTTCATGATGTCTTAAAACGAACAAAATGACCCGCGATGGGCTTGTCGTCAAATCCTCTCATTATTTCATTCCTTAAAGACTTTGGAATGTATACTCGCATTTCACCAAGTGAAGTCGCATATTTCGCATACAATAACAAGCCCTCAATAAGTTTAAAGTCTTTGGACCAATTCTCACATATCGTCGCATTAACTCAGCTATCTTCCAGCTTTTCTAAATATATCTATAGATATGACCTAATTCTGGGTCATTCTTTTGCTCTGTTATTAACTGTTCTCGCGACGCAAGTACGAAATCTTTGATTATTGCACAGTTAACTTGCTTTCCCATTGTACTTTCAAACTTTTCTGGATAAAACATCCGCCACCGCATTTTGAGTTTCAGGCCTATGTTCCCATTCTATATTAAATTCTGCTAATTTGAGTGCCCATTTGATCATCCTACTTGACAAATTTTTTCCATGAATTAAACGCGTTAAAGCAGCGTGATCAGTAATAACTTTAATCGGCAGTGATCCTAAATATGTTCTGAATTTAATCAGCGCCCAAACTACTGCTAAACATTCTCTCTCAGTTACCGTATAATTCCTGCCAGCGTTGCTAAGTGTACGCGAAGCAAAAACAACTGGTCTTTGTTCCTGATTTAGAACCGCTCCCACACCTATTGAACTTGCATCTGTAAATAACTCGAAAGGCTTTTTGAAATCCGGCAATTTTAAAACTGGCGCCTTTGTCATGGCCGCCTTGACCGCGTCGAATGCCTTCAGCACAATTGACCAAAAAAATTTTTAAAATTTTCGTTTAAGATTATAAAGGGGTTCACAAAGATCAGCATAATTTTTACTAAATTTCGCGTACCACTGTGACATACCCAAAAACCTGGATACCTCCTTGGAATTTCGCGGTGGTTTCATCTCAAGTAAGGATCGAACCTTTCCCTCATCCGTTTTGATTCCCTCCTTATTAATAATCAATCCTAAATACTTCAATTCCTCACAACCAAATTTACATTTTTCTTTGTTTAATGTCAATCCTGCATCTTGTAATAACCTAAAAACTTCCCTTAAATGCTCAACAGGCTGAATGAATGATGGAGACGAGATAATTACGTCATCCATATATACATTCACAAACCTCCCTATCACCGTTTTCAATATAATTTCAATCGCCTTCTGAAAATTGGGAGCCGCCCCTGATAAGCCAAATGGCATACGCCGAAATGAGTAGGTGCCACTTTTTACTACGAACGTGGTCTTAACAATATCACTGGGGTTTACTGCCATTTGAAAGTACCCACTTCTTAGATCAAGAGATGACATTATTGTCGTATAGGGGATATTCTTTATTAAATCATCTATTAAAGGTAAGGGATAGCGGGGATACCTCGTGACTGGATTAAGTTTCCTATAGTCAACCGCAAATCTATTTGCTTCCGGATTATCCGGTGGTAACCCATTTTATTTATTTTTTTTACATAACTCAACTGATGACTCATACGGGGATTGAATTGGAACTATGGTTCCTTCTTCCAACATTTTCTCAATATGATAATCGAGTATCGCTTGCTTTTTCCTATCATAGCGGTACGGCCTAGAAACAACCGATGGACTATCTCCCGTATCAATTTCATGGTATAAAACATAAGTAAGCCCTGGTTCATCTGAGAACAATCCCTTAAAACTACTAAACAAATTTTGTAACTCCTGTTTTTGCTTATCCTCCAACTTTGTCTTAGACTTATATATTCCTACATTTCCTTCCTCAAATGTTTTATCCACCTTATCTATTTGCGAATCGGGAATCTGTAACGATTTTCGATCAAAGTCCAAAACAATCTTTGATCCACTTATGAAATCTACCCCGAGAATACATAGGTATTCCAAATCTGTCAACACATGAAATAACCAAGGCTTTTCAAACTCCCTAATTCGAATATTCAATTCTACAATTCCTACATTTTGACATTTCGCTCCCTGTGGCGTGATCACCTGAGCACGCGTTTTTTTACTTGTTTATAAAAAAAATATTTTCTATATGTTTCCTCAAATATAAATGACTTCTCCGCTCCAGTGTCCCATAACGCTTTCGTAAATGTTTCATTTAATAAAATAGGAACATATGGAAGTTCCACTGGAGACATACATATCGCAGAAAGTTTAATCGGTATATCCACTGTCGAGTTCTTTTGATTACTTTGAACATCATTAACTTTCAAAACATTCAATTGTCCCCTTTGTATCCTATCACTCGACTGAAATTCTCACTCGAACCCCTATTTCTGCGGTCTTCTCTATTAAAATCATCATTTCGATCTCCCTTTCTAAATTGGTATCCCCTTTCGTTGAATCTGCGGTCATCGTTCTGAAATCTATTCCTACTCTCGAACCACCTATTACCTTGACGGCCATTCTCATAGTTACCCCTATAATCATTTCTGCCATTATTTGGTCTACTCCCAATTTCAGAATTTCTCCAATTTCTGCGATTATCACCAACATTAGACATCCTATGCTCATTCCAACCTCGTTTTTCCACATGATCACCATTCTGCGAACCCCGCGTTGATTTGCAAGAATACCTCTCTTCAAATTTAGCTAAGATCTCCAAAACTTGTACCGTGTTTTATGGATTTCGAACCTTCACATAGTCTTTAACTTGTGGTTCGAGTCTAACAAAAATGTGATCTACCAAGTCTGCCTTCGACATCCCCAGTTCTAGTTTTTGATGCAACTTTAATAAATCGTAAACAAAATCCGTTGGCTCCTGGTCTTTTCTCTGCTGGTTCGCATAAAACTGGGATTCTAAATCTTTCTTATTCTTTATGGTGGGGAATGCTTTTCATAATTCTGCTTTTAGCTGCGCGAAATCCGTGGCGGTATCCTGCACTAACATTGATCCGAATATCTGATACCAATCTCGGGCCCTTCCCCGGAGATGACCTTTCAAATAAGCACATGCCAAATCGCTAGTTATTTCCAGTAATTTTATTTGATTGTCTATGGCTTCCAAAAAGTCGGCCACATTTTCCGACCCGGAAAAGCACACTTCTGGTAAAAAACCAAACCCACTCGAGCTTCCTACTCCGGGGTCATATAAATTAAATCGCGTTGGGTGCCACTGTGATACCGCCCCCTATGGTGACCGTGTCTTTGATTGTCAGCGTGAGCCAGGGGTGTAGGGTTTGCAAAAGGAATAGACATTTTTGATTCTTAATATGACTTTATTAAGAATAGAACTTAAGTGTCTAACAATTTAGATAATATTAATTCAGCAAGAATCTATAATGAACAAGCACACAGTAATAGTTAAACCGAATCACGTACTTTAGACCACTACAATTATTTAATCTGCCTACTCTCACTTATAATAATATTACAAGTCCTAATATCAAATAATCATTCCTACCTTAATCCAAATTTAGATTTGATCTTAAGAGAAAACGTCTGAACGCGCATACAATGGTATGCACCTTGTTGTAATGGTTTATTCTCCAGGTAATTTCACGATTCGCTGTCAATTCACACTTGTTTCTTTCACACACACCATTCCCCAAAATTGCCATTTTACTTACTGAAACTTCTGTTATTTAAAAGCTATCTTATTTGCAATTCTTTTTCACATTTCGCTTCTTGGGTTTTGGTTGGAAAAGAGTTGCCATTAATCTTGGCCCCCAAAGAATCCAAAGGTTATATGAAAGAAAAGACGCGTGAGCTTGTCACACAGCTAAGTCTCAATAAGTAGTAAACAAATGTAAACATACAATTGCTTTCCACACTTTGGAATAAATTAACGCATACAAAAGCTCATTTTTCACACAGCCAGAAAAATGCACCGTTATGTAGTGTACAACTTTTGTACAGTAAAAACTTAAACAAAACAAGACTTGCTACTTGCAAAAATTCACCTGACCGCCTGTCAGTAAAAAAAGGTAATGAAACAATACGACCTGGTTAAATCTCTTTCATCTTCTTTCCTATATCTCCAACATGGACCTCTTTTGATATTGACCTTCTACTTCTTAGACTCTTCTCAGGCTCCTGGCGACCTTGTCTGGACTATCGACGATGTCTGGAGTGGAAAGGGTTTGATCTTCTGCTTCATAGACTCTCCTCAGGCTCCTGGCGATCTTGTCTCTACTGTCGACGATGTCTGAAGTGGTACGGGCTTGGTCTTCTGAATCGGTCTCTTCTGGATCGGACTGGTCCCGCCTGGGCCTGCACTGTTCTTCCTGAAGATCGGGAACCTGCTTTCCTGGTGATGTCTCCTCTGCTCCTGAGGTGGTATGGGCATGATCTTCCTTGCTGGATACGGCTTGACTGAAGCGACCTTTTCTCCTCTGGACCTGGCCTTGAATCTTTGGCTGGGACCTGTCCAAAGTTCTCTTCCGTGCTTCTGCCTCTCTTCTTAATTTGCTCAGTTGACGCGGTGGATGACGTCAAACTTCTCTAATTGGCCTTTCTGTTTTCCACTCTTCTTTTTTTGTCTTGTCCCTCAGACAGTGACGAACGAACACTTCTCTTGCATCTCTTCTCCTCCTGTTTTTTTCTTTTTGTATTGCTGCTTCCGAAGCCCTAATGAATATGCATTCAAACCACTAATTATTTGCGCTTATTTACCCATTGCTCTCTCCTACCACTTTTATTTCCGGCACCACTTGTCTTTTCTTCTTTTCTACCTGTCTTTCACCAGACTCACTACTCCTAAGGCCCTGTGACCGATCTAGCCTAGGTCTACTCCCCTCCAAACTATTCGACTGATATTCCGATCCTCTGCTAACTGAACTAACAAAGCCCACCACACCCTCATCACTTTTTCTCTGATGGTAAATTCACACTTGGTCTATATTAACGGTTGTTCTTCTACCCGCCTTCCAAATTACAAAATTATTATTTTGAACACCCAAGACTCTATAAGGACCCTCAACCTTTGTTTGAATTTCGCCACCACCTTTTTACTGGCAGAGCTTATGGAATGCGTTTCTACAAGAACTAAATCATTGACCGTAATGTTAACTTCGCGTCTCCTTCTATTGTAGTACTTCGCCCACTTTTCGTGTTGATTTCTAGTATTCTGCCTAGCTTCCCAAAATAATTTCTCAATATTGCCCACCACAAATTCTGCACCATCTGTCACCATCACAAGTTTTTGAAACGGAGTAATAAGCTTTCTGCATAAAAATAACTCTGTGCTGAAGTTTTCCCAGTAGTTTCGTGGACCGCCGTTCTCAAGGCGTAGGCGAATTCCCTTACGAATTGGTCCCAAGTCTCATGATTATCATTTAAGAAACTAGCAATCATTTGCAAAAGATTACGATTAACACTTTCCGTTCTATTCAACTAGGGTCTATACACAACAGTTTTGGTATGATTTATGCCTAATCTATTACTTAAATGCTCAAAAACTTCGTACACAAATTGGGGACCATTGTCACTAATCATTTTTACAGGAGCTCCATATCGCAATATATAATTCTCAAACAGTGTATTTGCAATTATTTTGACGGAAGCCTTTCTGAGGGGTAGGACTTCCAACCGTAAAGAGATCCGTTATTACTAAAATATATCTATATCTTTCAGGTCGAAACGCTGGGTAGGGGCCTAACAAATCTAATGAAACTATTTCATTTGGATAATTACACTGCTGGCCACCGTAAATGCAACACCAAGAAAGACAAGAGATAGCACAATAAAATTTATTTTGTAGATAACATGTTCACCAAGTATCAAATGATTAAATTTATAGACTTCTGTGAAGTGTGGTTCCTGCCAGAATCAGTAGCCAGAGTAGCCGCCATTGTTGGAGATCACCGCTGCCACACACCTCGGCATTGATTCAAAGAGACTTTGAATGTTTTCTTGGGATACAGCAGACTAAGAAGCTTCCACACGTTGCCAAAGTTGATCTGGTGTGGCAGCTGGGGGTGTAATCTGGGTCAATCGTTGGGCAACCATGGACCACATGTTTTCTATCGGCGAATGATCCGGGGAGCGAGCCAGCCAGGGAAGCAATTCAATCTGGTGATTGACGAAGAACCTTTGGAAAATGCGTGCCATGTTTGGTCGCGCATTATCCTGTTGGTAGAAATATGACCGTGGCCAAGCCCTGAAGGTAAGTAAGGACAACTGGCTCCAATACATAGGAGATGTAGAGCTGGATGTTTAAAAAACCTGGAATACGTACTAGAGGAGTGCAAGAGTGATATCCAATACCGTCGTATACCATAATACCCGGTGCAGGACCAGTGTGGCGGTGCATAACGCAGCTGTTCAGCATCCTCTCTCCACGGTGTCTCCAGACTCGAATCCGACCATCGTGACTTGTCAGTAAAGACAACTTCATTCCATTCTGCCGCCCACATCCTTCTTTCATCGCACCATTGGCGGTGGAGACATCTGTGGTTCTGCGTCAAGGGTAGACCAAGCAATGAACGTCTTGCGGACAGATCACTCTGCTGTAAATGACGTCGAATGGTACGTGCAGACACTGAATGATGCGTTACAGACTCAATGTGCTGTGCTATGGTTCGTGATGTGACTGAGCGATCCGTCACTGCCATGCGCACAATTTGCCTGTCCTCACGTGAAGTGGTGCACTGAGGTGGATGCGATCGACCACGTCGGTCCGTCGTACCCTCCTGCATCCAACGGTCACATATCCGCATTACAGTTGTTTGGTTTCGTCCAACACGACTACCGATTTTCCTGAAAGATAATCCACAATCTCGGTAGGCCACTATCCTTCCTCTGTCGAACTCGGATACTTGATCAAAAACTGACCGCTGTTTTCTACGAGACAACTGATCGGTTTTTGAAAAAACCACAAGAGAAACACAATTGCCGAATTTGAAATCGTTGAGATCTCCAAGCCTTAAATAGCGCTTTGAGGTGGCGCCACAGGCGCGCGTGATGTGTGTCTGCGCTGAAATTCTAATCATTTGCATATCTCACCTCCACTAATGCATGTTGTAAATTTCATGTTATTTGCATGTTTCCTTCGGGGTGTTGCATTTACGGTGGCCAGCAGTGTAGTTACGATCGGTATTAAACAACCAGCTGGTAACGCGTTTTTATAATTACACTTTTAGCATATGTCACATGTCAAAACATATTCGTATGTTAACTTTCTCATATAGAAAAAATAACATGCATCCCTGACGCGTAAATAAGTTTTTTCTTTCCTAAATGATTCGCCACGGGCTTGTCATGAAATTCGTCTCACCCCTCAGTGATCATGGAATATACACTCTCTCAAATAGTGGTTGCATATTTCACATAAAATAGCAAGCCATCTACTAATTTAGAATCTTGAGACCAGTTCCCTCAGACTGTTGCATTATCCGATCTGTTATCAGAGTTTCCAAGATATCTATAGATATGATCTAACTCAAGGTCTTGTCTTTGTTCTGAAATCAATTGCTCTCTGGACGAAAGTAGCAAATCTCTAATCACTGCACAAGCAATATCTTCACCCACTATCTGCCACCACATTTTGAGCTCCTGGGCAGTGTTCCTATTCAACATTAAACTCGGCTAGCTTGAGGGCCCATCTAATCATTCGACTGGATCAATTTTGACCGTTAGTTAGTTAATGCCGCAGGATCCGTTATCACTTTTGCTGCCAGCGGACCAAAGTAGGTGCAAAATTTATTTAAAGCCCAGGTAACCGCTAAACACTCGCGTTCGGTTACTGTGTAATTTCTCTGCGCATTATTGAGCGTGCTGGACCATACGCAATGGGTCTCTGATCTTATGTAAGCTCCGCTCCAATCCTAATCGAACTGGCGTCACTAAACAACTCGAATGGCACATTAAAATTCGGTAATTTTAGTACCGGTGCTTCCGTAATTGCGCTCTTAATAGACTTAAAAGCAACCTGCGTCCCCTTCGACCAAATAAATTTCTTATACTTTTTCTTTAACTGATAAAGATGCTCGCAGAGATCTGCTTATTTTTTAATAATTTTTTGATACCACTGGGTCATGCCCAGAAATTTCGACACTTCTTTAGAATTCTTTGGAGGTTTCATCTCTATTATTGCCTTAACCTTAGATTCATTCGTGGTAATCCCATCTTTGCTAATTACCAGACCCAGGTATTTTAATTTCTCGCAACCAAAATTACACTTATCTTTGTTCAAAGTTAACCCTGCTGCCTGCAACAACTTAAATACCTCCCTTAAATGTTCTATGGGGTGTGCAAATGAGGGAGACAAAATAATAACGCCGTCCATATATACACTCACATACTTCCATAATACCGGTTTGAGTTTATATCTATTGCTTTCTGAAAATTCGAGTTAACTCCCGAGAGGCCGAATGGCATGCGCTTAAACGCCATTTTTCGTCACGAAAGCCGTTTTAACAATATCACTGGGATTTAGTGCCAACAGGAAGTAGGTCTAATGAACTCACTATTGTCGTGTGGGGATTCTCAATGAGTGGCAAGGGTACCTAGTTATCGCATTAAGCTTGCGATAATCTACCGCAAATCTATAAGCTTCCGGATTATCTGGAGGTAATCCGTTTATCTTACGACACAATACTATAGGAGACGAATAAGGCGACTGAATCGGTATTATTGTACCTTCCCTTAACATCTTGCCAACATGATAATCGATTATCTCCTGTTTTACCCTATCGTACCGATGAGGTCTTGAAACTACTGATGGTTTATCGCCAGTATCAATTTCATGATATAATACGTGAGCCCCGGTTTATCCGAGAATAGATCATTAAAACTGTTAAATAACGTTTTCAGTTCTCTCTTTTGACTTTCCTCCAGTTTCGTTTTTGAGAGATCAATTTCTAAATTTCCCTTATCTATTGGTAATTCTTCAATTTGCGAATCCCGAATCGCTGATGACTTTTTATCGAAATTCAGCGTGATTTTTCATCCCCTCATAAAATCGACCCCAAAAATACAAGGATATTCTAAATCCGCCAATATATGAAAATCCCCCTTTTTCTTAAATTCCCGAATTCTAATTTGCAATTCTGCCATTCCTAAATTTTTACAACGGGCACCCTGTGCCGTCACGACCTCGACGTGTGACTTCTTAACTGGTTTGTAAAAAAAGCATTTTTTGTGTCTTCTGAGATAAACGACTTTTCTGCCCCAGTATCCCATAAAGCTTTTGTAAACGTTTCGTTCAATAAAATGGGTACGTACGGAAGTTCAACAGGTGACATCCGCAGAGCAGCAATTCTAATACTTCACTTCAGTTTGCGATTGATCATCTTGATCAACTCGAACCCTCAAGCAATTTAGACGACTACCATGCCCCATGTCTTCGGGCCCCTCGGTTAAAATTGTCACTCGGACCCTTATTTCCAAACTGATTCCGATCACCGCAATTCTCAAACCCATGATCATTTCTGTTATTACGGTTTCTTTTCTCGAATCCTTGATTCAAATTGTTCCCCTGTAGTCTATTTCTGTATGCACTTTTATTAGTATCTCTCCTGTCATTTTGTCGATCAAATACCTTTGCATTCCCCCAACTTCTATTCCTACGATCGTCGGGAGATCTCCGACGCTCATCCCAATCTCGCCTTTCACTATTATTATTACTCGAACCTTGGGTTTCTCTGGCCGAATATCTTTCTTCAAATTTTGAGACCACTGAGATCTAGTGGTGGGGTTTCTAACCTCAACGTAGTCAAGAACCTGAAATTCGAGACGATTAACGATGTGTTCAGTTAAATTTTGTTCCGTCATATCTAACTTCAGAACCTTTTGAATATTTAGTAAATCATAAACAAAATCCGTCGGAGAATGTCCTCTAGTTTGATATGACGCAAAAATCCTCTAACTCTGCCTTATTTCGTACTATTGAGAAACTCTCCATCAACGCCTGTTTCAATTGTTCAAAATCATTTTCCTCACCCTGCACGAGAGCATAACTTAATACCTCATACCAATCCTTAGCGCGTCTTCAGAGATAACCTTTCAGATACTTACAGGCTATACTTACGGGTATCTCATAAAATATCAGATTGTTTTTAATGCAATCTAAAAACTCATCCACATTTTCTGATCCAAAAAAAAAAAAGTTCATGTAAGACCCTAAAACTGGATCCAACTCCTATCTCGGGATTAGGGAAAGAAAGACGCCCTTGGGACAAACCCGTTGGGTGCCATTGTGAGCGACTTCCCCCTGAAGTCGTTCCCTCACCGTCCTGTCTACCTAAGGGTGTGGGAAGAAAAAAAGTATGACCAGAAACTTCCATAATAATTATTATTTATTACTATTCAAGCACACTAATCAACCACAAGTTAAACCACAAGAGGATGCCCTGAGAGTGATATAAAGCAATAAACCCTAAGGGAACAAGCGCAAGTAAACAGTTCAATTTAACCTAATCAATCTTAGACTATAAATTCCCAATCCACTAATTTAGATTCTCATCTCTTCTCCTGCTACAATTACAAAACTCTCATTTTATTTACTCGAACTAATCTACATATCAGGATTCCTTCTTAAGAGGGATCACTGTGAATTAAACGCGAATGCTAGCCCAAAGATTCCCCAAGAGGATTAGTGTGAAGGTCACGTAAAGACCCGTCACAAGCCCTAAAAAATGAAAACTTTAAAAGAAAAAATTCTCAAACTACGTTTTTTGCAGAGAATTCACCTTGAAATTCCAAGATTTTGAGTGCTTGGCGCATGTGCTTTAAGACAAATTGGCGGAGCCATGGTGTACTTAGTATATACTTAAACGTTGGGTGTTCTGATTTTTCAAGAGTATCGAAATACTTTAAAATTCCTTTAAAATAGTTAAGGAATTTTTTAATTTCGAAAATTTCTATTTTTCTGTCTTTTTTCATACATAAAACTATTTTTTTTTAAAAAAAAAATGATTCTTTTCAAGTTTTAAACAAACTTTCAAATGTTACTTGTGAGATAGATAAACCAAATCGATATACAGGAGAATTAACAGATATAGTTCATTCTACAAGATTAAGATTTTTCATTCAAAATCCAATTTCCAACTATGCTAAATTCAGATTTACATTAATTAGTGCTTCTTTTGAAAAATATAGAGCGGGGAGTGTATTGGTATTTAAAAAAACACTTTGGTTTTTAAATGAGAATTTAATAACTGTTTACATTATAAGAATCAAAATTTTTATATGCAATTGAGAGAATTTATATTATATCTTTATTGATAATGAAAGCGTTTTATTGAAGACTATTTTGGTGAAATAATTTAACTTTGGAGTACATGAAAATATGGCGATGAGTTCAATTTTATAAAACAAGAATGTTGTGAATGCTTTTATTGATAATCATTTTTAAAGTTGTTCAACGTATCGCTATGGGTATTGGGAATATTATGTATCTTTTACACTCTGGTATAAACTTAGCACACTTGTGCAAAGCATTCCTATTATACACACAAACATTCGCAAACAAAGAACAAACATATGTTACAAGCAAAATGTACACAATTTTGTAATCAGGGTTTTGTTATACACTTAGTTTTGTTAAATCTTATCTGGCCTGTATTTCTGGAGTGTACTTATTATCTGTTTTTTCTTTTCATTTTATATTTCTGGTTATATTTTGATTTTATGCTGATTTTGTGTTTATTATGATAGATTTATGTGTTATAGTGGTGAAATTGTCAAATCGGCCACTTCTCCGCCAAATTTTGAAAAATCGCCAATTTGGCGTGATATTGCATGTTGTGTTTTGGAGTAGCAACCCTACCACAACACGCAATCCCGGAGAGCGAAATTTAAGATGGTGGAAGGGAAATAATTAAAAAATAGCATTTTAAAGTTTTGAAACAGAAAATCGCTGCAAAAATTATGTATTTAAAAATGGAAATAATTTCACTTACCTTAAAAAAATGCTTTTTTTCCCCGACATTTATGATGCCGATGTGTTCTCTACAGAAATTATACCAGTCAGTGACTGCATACATCTGAGGGCACCTTCCAAAACATTTTTGCTTCACTAACAAAATGGTACACATATCCATATATTACTCAATTCAGACCAAGAGACCCTTTCCTTCCACTCCTAAATACATGATGGTTATCCTCTTTGATACTCGACTGATTACCCTTCAAAAACCATCATTCACTTTCTTACCCGTTTTTTCTCTCAGTTCTATACTTTTTCTAACATACGTGCAAATCTTCTTTCATGTCCCATTCTTTCTTTCCAAGCACAGGGAATAGAGCAAAAAATCTTTCAGTACTTTTTCATACATTCATTTAGATTCTCATCGCTGGACAATTTATACGGAGAAAAAAAGTAAAATTACCACAACGAAAGAAAACAGCTGGACTAACGAAATTTCCGAAGCAAGTGAAAAATTACCGGTTGTTAAGGGAAAGGCCGTTATAAAAATATGAACTGCACATGGGCAGTAACTAATTATCAGTAACTTTTAAAGTAATAAAAAGGCAATGTGTCCATGCGCGAAAAGGCACCGTTGGAAAATTAAACTGTTAAAATAAAAGAAACATACAGCGCATGCGCGAAATATTGTGGCGTTATCGTGAAACACTGTTAAAATTAAAGAAACGTACGAAATTTCACCGATTCGATTTCTCCTTCACTAATAAAAAAAATAAATAATAAATAAATAAATAAATAAAAAAAACAGGAGGGTTACCAGATTTGGCTCATTTATTGATTTGGCAAGAATACACTTGGCAGGATAAATTCTACGGTTAACAATCTAACCGTTATGGTTATGTAATTTTTCTTTTTCATTGTGGGAACTCTTAAATTTATTTTGTTGTTATTTACTCTATATCTACTTTTTCATTTACTTTATTTAACCATTATTCAAACATTTAATTCTATTTTGAATTACTGGTAACCTTATATCATTTATCTATTTTTATAAACATCATTAACTATTGCTACAGATTTAGTGTGGATTTAACTTGATCTTATGTTCTTTTGTTTAACATTATTGTATTTTTGAAGGTTTATTGTAAATTATCTTTATCGTATATTGTTTTGCTTAGCCTTATTATTAATTTCGTCATAGTAAAGGTATTAGATGTGGGATGTTTTTTTCAGAAAATATTTTTTATTTTATATGATAATGTATACCCAATTTTTGATATTCTGTTTTTCATTATTGCTATTTTGACTTCATGAAAATATGGTGATGATTTAAATATTATAAAACTAGAATGTTGTGAATATTTTTATTGATAATCATTTCTAAAATTGTTTAACGTATTACTATTAGTATTGAGAATATTATGTATCTTTTACACTCTGGCATAAACTTAGCTCACTTCTGCAAAGCATTTCTGTTGTACACAAACATTCACAAATAAGGAACACACACATGTTATAAACAAAATGTAGACTATTTTATGATCAGTCTTTTGTTATATACTTAGTTAACTTTCAGTTATATTACATAATTATATGAAACCTCATTGTGAATATTTATAATAATTTTGATAGGTTGTATTTTGAAAAATTTAGTTAATTTTCATTCATAATACATCATGTTATCTTTCATTGTGAGTATTTGTGATAATTTTGAAAAGTAGTATTCTGAAGGATTCACCAGCTCACTCTTTTATGTAATTATTATATTTTTTAGATTTTGATTTCATCTATAGGAAATTTTATACTATAAAAATATTGTTATAATTTTGAATAAAATTACATTTTAGAGACATTTTTACCCTAACTGTACATAACTATTGATTGATTAATGAAAATCTGAAATTTTATTATTTTGGATTCTTAGAAACTAATTATCGCTAAAAAAATAATGAATGTTTTGGTTTTGCTCTTAGCATCAGAAGCGCATCCTTTTCATTGATAAATTTTTAATTAAAGCAGTATTGTTTTTTATAGTCGTTGTTTGAAGTTTGAAGAAAAATCTTATCTCGGGGGGGGGAGAGAAAAATAGTTTTTCACTAAAAAAAGCCCGTGTAAAGCCGAGAGAGAGAGAGAGAGAAAAGAAACATATCTGACAATGAAAAAAAGTGGAAGAAATTTCGAAAAAGGGAATTGTTATGACATTAGCATGAAACCACACACACCCCGAAAGGGAAATTTTCATGCCAAACTATGTTGTGCATTCGAATCTGTCCGTGCAATGCCGAGTTAAATGAAGCGGAAAGAAACAAGGTCATTTCCAAAAAGAATAATGGATTTTGTGAAAGGAAGGGAACATTTGTAAAAGTCGAGAAACGCCATGCAGCTAGTTTTTATAGAAAGCAGTGATGACGAGAACGAACCACTTGCTTATTTAGATTTTTTTAATTTGTGTGGATTATTTATATTCTATTTGTATTTTTTCAAGCACTGCATTGAAACGAAAGCAATTGAAATGCTGTCTATAACCTTCAGTTGGATCATTAAAGTTCCGAAGTGACGCAAATGATAACAAATGTATATGAAATGTATATAAAATGTAGTACTTGAAATAAAGCAAAAGTGTTTACAAAATATCATAAGTAGTGTACAATTTTGCTCATATTTTGTTTGTTGAAAAAAATCGACAAACCAAAGCAAATAACAATATTTAAAGCACTTTTGTAAGGTTATGTTCACTTATGTTTGTAGAAAGAGACTTACACAGTGCTTGTATCGTCCCCTCTCTGTTATACCTTGTGAGGCGGCAATGGGCGCTATGTGCATGTCTGTTATTCTCGATACAAGCCATTTTTGGCTCACAATTTAAGGCGCGCCTGTACCAGTCAGTACCAGTGTTGGACTTAGTGGCATCCATTTCGAATGCATTTAAAAGTAATGTGTATAGATGTGTATGTATATTAGGTATGTTAATACAAAATCTCTTCTCAAATTATTGTGTATTCTAAATATAAATATTTTAATAGTAGCCCTATACTATGTTGGCGGTTGAAAAATTAAAAACAAGCCATAAAAGTTCCAGGCCATATCAAGCTGAATAGTTTAATAAATATAGTGTGATTGAAAGGAATAAAATGGTTATATATGTAATTTATTATGAAAAAATGACTTTACGTACATATAATATAAAAAAGACATTTTGAAACGTTTCATTTTAATCTCGACCTGTCAACAGATGAAGAAAGAAAAAAATATTTTTTACAAAAGAAAAAAAAAGAATTTTTTTCAAAGAAGTGTTTTCAAAAGTGCTTTGGTTCCAAAAAATAACATTACAGCTGCTAGTTTCCATTGCATTGCTCGCCACATGAAACCTCTTCCAGAAGGAGAATTTCTAAGAAAAGCATTTTTAGAATGCAGTCCTACAGTGTTTGCTTATTTGAAAGAAAAAGACTTGATTATAAAGCGTAAAAATGAGGGACCTATAAGTCGCAATACAATTAAAGATCAAGTAATAGAATTAGAAAAAAAATATTTTTTCACAAATACATAACGACTTAAATTTTGCAGAAATGTATCCAATTGGCTTAGATGAGAGTAATGATGTAAATAATTATGCTCAATTAGCTGTTTGTGTTTGGTATAAGTATGGAAATATAATGAAGGCAGAGTTAATAAAACTAATAACGTTGAAAGGAATTATACCGAGCTTGATATTTTTAAAGAATTTAATATCGCATTTAAAGAAATGGATATTGATCTTCAGAGAATGTGAAATATTTTGCTTATATAAGATACTGAATAAATCCAATAGTATGGTAGGGAAAAACATTGGATTTATTCAGTATCTTAAGTAAAATATTTCGCACTCTCTGAATTCATTTCATTGTATAATACACCAGCAAGTTATATGTGCAAAGCATGGTTTAAAAATAATATAAAAAATAATCTATTTTATAAACGCAAGAGTTGTTTTTAAACGGCAATTTGCACAATTCATAGAGGAAACTGAATGCCAATATTCAGGGATTCTGACATACAACAGCGTGTGATGGCTTGGTCAAGTCCTTAATCTCTTTGTAACGTTATTAGAAAAAAAGCTCTTTTTAATTCAAAAAGGCAATATAGTTTCGATGAATTATCCAATGTACATTGGTTAAATGATTTAATGTTTTGATGCGATAACACTTAGCAGTTTTATGAACTGAAAAAAAAATTTCAACAGCATTGTTTTAATGATGTCTGTAAACATTAAAATATTTATGATGAAATCTTTACTAAAGATTTGGAAGTGAAAATCAAGAAATATTTTCCTCAATTACAAAAACAAAATAATTTTTGAAAACTCCATTGATATTCAAGAAAATGCAATTAAAAATACTTAATGATTCTGCAGGAAATAAAGCAAGCTTTTAAAGAAAGATTCAATCCATTTAAAAGTTTGTCTATCTAAACAAAACACAGAAATTTGAAACAATGGAGTTAATCGATCCTTTAGAAATGGAATTAGTTGAATTTCGAAGCAACGTAGTGAGGAAAATAAAATTTGAAGTAGAAGGAAAACACACACACGTATGGGATTTTGAAAAATGAAACCAGAATGAATGAAGTCTTTTAACGATGTTTAGATCGTTTTAAAAATTGTTTTCTTCAATGAACTTTGTAAAATTTTTTTGATAGAAATAGACTTGACTGCGAAATGCATTAAACTCATGAATACGAAATATGAACCTAATATTAAAAAACTATCTGAAAATAAACAGCAACAGATTTCTCATGAAATACTTTATAATTAATTTTGCTATACATCTATATACAGGTATATATATCCGAATAAATAATATTTCATAATATATTGTTACGAATTTTGTGTAAATAATTTGTATATTTGAGTGTTTAATGCATTTATATTACTCTATGTTATGTTTATTTCATGTTAAAATTGTACCATTCACAAGCAATGCCGCCCCTTACGTTATAATGGCGATCCAATGAGAACTTGGCGAAATTTTGGCGCTAGAGCCAAGTTGGCATCATTTTGGGCGACCCAGTTGGTGGCCCATTTGGCGACTTTGGCGACCCATTTGGCGTCATTGGCGACCCTGTTGGCGAGTTCGGAACCCTCGGGAATCTTCTAGAAAGTAGTAGATCTCTCCACTAGTGTCACGTTCAATGACACGAGCTGTTATATTTCTGGAAGTTTCTGTCACGCCTATAAATGAGAGGCTCGCCTGAACGGCGAGGAGTCTGGATTAAACCAGCGAGTAGTGAGGATTGTTTTGACTAGCGATTAGCTCGGCTGTGCTTGTGAATAATCTTTACTTACGTGTATTTTTAAACACTGGTGATTGTGTTGGATTGCTGTTGAAGGTGTGAAGCCCTTCGGATATTTACTCTGTGAATATTGCTGCTGAATCCTGTATTTAAAGGATTGGAATTTTGATAATAAATTGGCATCGCTCTTAAAGAACTGTTTACTTTCTCTGCGATTGTTTTGCAGAAAATCCACGAACCCTCGGATCTACGTAACAATATATTGTATTTAAATAATATTTCATAATATATATTGTATTTAATTTTCGTTACTCCTTGTTCATTCAAACATTTTTGCGCCAAACACTTAGGAATTTTTAGCCCCACTAAAAATTTTTAAATCGCCAAACCATGCCCATTTTTACCTGTTAAGTTAATTGAATTTTAAAGATGTTTAGTTTTAAAAATACTTAGTTAAAAACTTTTAAACTTGACACTGGTGCAAATAGACATTAGTGACCCACGAGTTAGTACTGAAAAAAAAATAATAACAAAATTTAACCCACGTCTCAAAAAGGTTCGCCATCCCTGATATAAAGGTTCTGTTTCACTTTCAGGTCTTTGCTATAAAACGATTCCACTAAATCAGTAGTTAGTAGTTGTAGTTTGTGTGCTCTATTTAAAAGAAAACATCTGTGTTTAAATGTGACTTATTATTAGTGTTAAATATTCCACTCAAATAAAAATTATTGAGTAATACTTGTAAAATGAAGAATCACTCGTTACGGCTCAGTGAATGAAAAAGAAAGTACGATAATTTGTCCTTTACTCACCAAAAGCTTGAGCATCGACGAAAAAAGAAAAAAACAAATGTCTTAGGTATAAATCAAAATTGAGTTTAACAAATGTTTTGCAGCGGTAATATAATAAACAAAAATAGTTATTATACCAACATATTTAATTTGGATTGAAAATAAGTTCGGTGAAAAAACCCGCTGTGTGTAAATTAGGCAGGTGAATCTAATTTCATAACAAATGTCCTTTTTAACTAAATATTAAGAGCAACTGTAATTTTTTTTTGCTGAGTGTTGTGTTAAATAAGTCATAATTATATTTTATTTTTTACTTTTGGTGCGAATCAAGCTAATAGAAATAGGTATTATAACAGGTTAATTAATTAAAAAGTGACCAAGTGACAAAGTTTCAAAATTATTAAAATCAGATGAAAGTGGTGTTAGGGGTCTCGAATTTAAAATAGCTCTAATCTCGGTAATAAAATAATAAACTGTTCAAGAGTTGGAATTTCCTGTTACACATTTTAAGTGAGTCTTAAAAGACTCGATTCCCATAAACCACCAAAAGTTGGAGACCTTGTAGGAATGAAATGCCAACCTTTATGTTCATCAATAAAATAACCTGCTAATGTTTCATCAGAACCTTTAACTAGAGCATACCATTTTTTAATTCAATATTAGCACCTATACAAATGTCTTCCCATTATCAGAAAACATCTAAGAACTCTTTTTCCGAAAATCTTTTGAAACAAGCAATGAAAACTTTAGAAGAGAAGGTCAGAGAAATAATCCAAATGAATTGCTTAGGTTGATAAGCATACAAATATTGAAACATACTTTATTAAGAACTCCTTTACATTAATTTTTAAATTTAACCATAAATGGACCACGAAAATCAACTCCCTAATTATTAAATGGATTTCAGGGAGTCTTTGGGGAAATCGCCCATTAATTGATTGGAAAAAATGGGTTTGTTTTGAAAACAAATGACACAATTATGCACATCGTCATATTTCTGCCATTAACTTGTCAAATGCGATGACATGATGTAGCAAATTATTTAAACCAACATGAAGGTATTTTACAGGGTAATACTTTATGATCATTATAAAGTTACTACTTGTTCACTAGGCAATACAATGGTATTTTTGATTTAATGATAAGAATACATTTTGTACTCGTCCCCACTTACTCTAATAATATTATTTTCATCAATAAATCAGTTTCATGAAGTTAACTTACAGCTACGATGTACTGGTTCACCTCTCTGGAGATTTTTGATGTGCAACATCTTTCCTCTCGGTTGCTGGAGATTTTTGTGGGAGTGATTTCGTGAAAAGGGACGGAAATGTGTTACAGAAAACAGGGGAAGCGCGCGCTATTTGATTTGACCAATGAGCGCTGTGGCGGAGAGATGGCTGTGAGATGGTGCCAACCCATTTTGCGTGAGGTTGGTACCACGTCGTACTCTCGGCCAACATAGTGTGTGTGACGAGAAAGGGAAATAGAGAAGGAGAACGCATCAGCTGTACACTTATCTACAGATATACAGAGTTGTGTATAAAATCTGAGCTTATCTTTATATGTGTAACCATATTAATAATTATTTAAGTGTCTAATAAAGTTCATCCTTCTTAAAAAATGCGATTAATATGAAATTATTCGAATAAATATTTTATATAGTGCGTATCTTTTTTCATACTTTGAGGTTAATTCCCGTCGCTGTCAATATAATATTTTTTAATTCTGATTAATAAAAAGTCTTCTCGATTACAAAAACTAACTAATTAATTACACGGGTAATTTTGATTTTCTCTTATATTTCTAATTTTTAAACATTTATCATGCTAATTAAATTTTCATGATCGGTGGTCGTATACAATTATTTCTCCAGATCGAACGCTTCAAAAAATTAAAAGATTTCCTGCTTTTTGTACTTTTACCATATACCGAAGGTGGTTCCGCTCTTTTAAAAAATCTATGAGAGTCGCTCCCCGTGAATTTGAGTGGTGATTTTAACGTTAAATTCAATTTGCCAGAAGCTGAGCCGCTCATAGAATTTTTGACTGATGAATTCTAGCTCGAAATGAACACAAATCGAAATGTTTCGACAGCTAACAGTGGTATTGTTATTGACGCTGTTTTTCAACGGTTTTTAAATACTTTGAAATCACAAGTACATGTGTCATATTTTACTTATCATAAGTATTGTCTCCGCTCTTCCCCAAATTGAACAAGAATAATAATTTTTGATAAAAAATTGCAATGCTCCTTGTGCTAAATAAATAAAATGTTCATTAAAGATATAATTATTCGGTAAAAAATTATTTCCAGTCCTACCCGATTTATTTTTTTTTCAGGATTTAATTTACTGTAGCGTATTTACCACGATAACATGGCATATGCGACTACTTTAGGGCTCGTCGCTTTTTTTTTATTTCATTACTATAAATTCTGTATTTTGAACTGACGTTATGAGTACATTGATCTCTTTAAGAGACAAAAGACCCGAAACTCGCTCCTCTTTTAACAGGAAACTGAAAATAAAACTAATTACACGAATTAGCTTACAATAATTATTGGTCATGGAATTAATATTGTTATACAGAAATCAAATTCTATATAAAAAAATAAATTTTTAGATGGAGAGTTTTTAAATTCTTTTTGTACTTCACAGTCATTGATGTTCTCGAAAAGTTCATCATTTGTGAGAATAGAAGGATCACCAAAAAGGGGAATGAATCTGAAACATTTAAACCTCTGAACACGATTTCTGCTAGATTGTTTTCAGAAGAAATATTTTGCCATGAAAAGTCTACAGTCAACTCTTGTATTTTTGCAGCTCTGTTGGCTATAAATGTTTTAAGCACGTGAGGCGGTGTCTTAATCTATCTTAATACAATGGTAGAATCTGAGAGCAAAATTACTTCAGAAATTTATTTTTAAGGCACTTATAACCTTCTCACTAGCTTAGAAAGTAGAAGGCATGCTGATAGCTCTAACCTGGAATGGTTAAAATCTTGAGAGGTGCTACTCTTGATTTGTTGCACTGAAGTTGGCTATGTCGGTCACTGCTGTTTTTAATCACAGAAACATATAAGCAGCAACATCAAACCCCTTCTCCAACGCATCTCTAAATCCATATAGAATTATGCTTTCTAGATTTTCTGATAGAACAAATCTTGGAATTCTTAGTTTGTCCAAAGCAGGTAAGTATTGCACAAAGGAGGCCCACTCATTGCAACAAGAACAGGTAGTTTCTCATATCACTCTAATTTTAAAAGCCATAATTTGTTTTTATTGAGAACATTTATAACCCCGTGCATCACTCAGGGGCTTCCATAGAAGTAAGCGTGAAGCACACATCACAAAGAAAAGGACTACAACACAAACATCCATGCCTTACCAGGGCCGGCTCTGGCAGTTTTGCCACCCCGGACAAAAATTAAAAATGCCGCCCCTCTCTACAACGTATAAAAAATATTTTTAAGAAATATATTAATTGTTCATAAATACACACCTATAAAACTTGAATAGTTCTTGCAAAGAAAAAGTAACATAACACAGTATACGTATATATATTTATTAAAAACTAAAATAACAAAATAAACAAAAAATTAGAAGTGTTTTCTTCTGACTTTTAATTCTGAAAACTTTCTGATTAATTCCTTCAAATCAATTTGTTCAGCTTTTTTATGTTCGATTGCCAATGTAGCTAAACCATTTAATCTCTCTTGATAAATTGTAGACCGTAAGAAATTTTTAATTAATTTTAATTTTGAGAAACTCCTCTCTCCGCTTGCTACACTTATTGGCAAAGAAAGTAAAATTCTTAATGCGATGGCAAGATTTGGCGCAAATTCTAAAACTGAAATAAATTTTAAAACTTCTATTGGGCTTTCTTTTTTGCCTAATAATACTGAAACTGACATTTTCTCATCTGCTAGATCAAGCGCATTTATATCTACTGATTCTCCATCTGTCAACACCACTTATAAATTTTTACAGTTTTTAATTATTAAATTTTTAGGGGTATCTTTTAAATCATATATATTATATAAAAATTGAAAACAATTACTATGAATACTCATTAAATTAAATCTGCATTCCAAGGCATTAATTGCTTGGTCAATAGTAAAAAAATAAAACTCTATCTTGAATTTTAATTTAGGATCTTCCACCGGATCATTTCGTGCTTCGTCATCAAAATTAATATTTTTGCGACGAACTCTGTAACGTGGCTGCGTGACCTCAAAATTAGCAGGGATATCAATCTCGTCGGCCAGTTCTTTTGCATCACAGAGCATTTCAGCAAAAGCCCCATCCGATCGAAGATCATTAAAAAAATCCTTACAATTTCTTAAGAGTTCCATAGCGGATGGTAGATCGTAATCTTTTGTTTACAATGGCTTGCTTATTGGATTTATGCAATTTAAGATTTTATACCAAATAGTGATGGAGCATAAGAACTTAAATTGTTTAATACAATTTAATAATCCACAGGCCTCATCTCTTATAGAGTTGTCAATTTCAGCATTATTATAAACACTAAACAGAGCATCATAAATGCCTCCGAATTGATACCTTAAGGGTTTAATAGCCTCTATTTGGCTTTTCCAACGAGTTGTACTTAGAGGTTTTAAAGTTATACCTTTTATATATTTTAATAATATGGCCCATCAAAAAGTTGATGATGAAAAAAATAAATAAATTTTTTGAACTATATTAAAAAAATTACAGGCTTCTAATGATGCTTTTGCAATGTCATTAATGTCCAAATTTAAAGAATGGCTACTACATGGTACATAGATTGCTCGTGTATTTAACGTTCTAATTCTTGATTGTACCCTTGATTTCTCACCTCTCATGTTGGCTCCGTTATCATAGGCCTGCCCACGCATATCTAGCAAATTTAAGCCCAATTTTTTAAGTTTCTCAACTATTAAATTTGAAAGTTCTTTTCCAGTCGATCTTTCAACTGGAAGGAAACCTAAAAAGCTCTCATTAATTTTAACGTTAACTTCATTAGAATTAATTTTTTCAATACATACATATCTTACCCAAAAGGTCATTTGCTCGATCTTACTAGCATCAGGGGTGCAATCTAAAATTATCGAATAATACTTGGCTTGCTTAATTTTATGAACAATTTGTAGTTTAATGTTCTCATGTAAAAGTGAAATCATTTCGTTCTGAATATTTTTCCCTAGATAATGTACTTTAGTTTCTTGATTTTTTAGCACTCTTCGAACATGTTCCTCCATTATTGGATCAAATTTATCAAGTAGTTGAATTATTTGTAAAAAATTACCAGTACCGCAATCGTATAGTCTATCACTCTTTCCACTTCGGGCTAAACAATTTTGGGCAAGCATTTTTAATGTTGCTACAATGCGTTGAAGCACCTTGCACCAATAATTAGTCTTTGTGAGTCGCTGTCAATTGTTTTACAGCATTGTAATCGCTGAATAAATTCAATCCAAGACTTTTGGCTTTGACTATGGTTCTTGGATGTTTCATGTTCTTTTAAAGTTTCAACGATGTGCTTCCAACTTTTAAAACCTTCTGTGGAAAGAGAACTAACGACACCGCCAAAAAGTTTGCAGCAAAAACAATATACAGAATTCTTTTTAATGGAATAAACTAATCATTTAAGCAGAACCTTTTCACCGTTTTTTAAATTTCTGGTATAATAATATCAGCTAAACCTTCGACCGGTGGCGTCATGAGGAAAATTATATTCTGTTAATGGCTTAGGGGGTCCTTCTTTCACCAAAAGACATCTATCGGCGTCTGATAGAACAGCTGGCCAAGTTCCAGGATCTGAGCTAAATATCATTGTTAAAGTATCGTGATCGTTGGTTTTGTCAGAAGTTCCTCTAAGCGCAGTGTCACTATCGGTTCTCTTTATTTCAACTGCAACATCCTCTTCATGAAAGTCTAAATCAGATTCCGATTCTATACTGTCTTCCTTTTTTCTAGGGCCTTGCAAGTAATTCAGTAAATTTCCAGCTTGTTTTTTAATGTGGACTTGTTTTTCGAGTCGCTTTCTTTTGTATTGGGCACCAGATAGTTTTTTACGTCCTCCCTCAGACATTCTAAAATTTTTTAAAAAGTGTACTTAAATTAAGTACTAAGGGAAGTATGAGAGAGAAGATAATTGAGATAGAGTGTTTTGCTTTCATGCAAAAAATTTGAATTCATCAAAAATTGACCCATTTTAATTAAAAATCAATGTGTTTCAGATTTTCTAAAATCTTATCGTAAATTTAAAACAAAGAATAAAATTCCCTTAATTTACTTTCGTTTGAACACTGTTTTTAATTATGTTTAATATATCTAGAATTGATAACTATATAGAGAGTAGGATATCCTAATAAAGTATATTTTCCAGTATTAAAATTAGGAAATCTTTTTAACTTATATTTTCAACAAACCCACATATACATCTGTACATAGCACGCACAAAATATAGAATGAATTTACATAATTTTTAATCTAAGAAAAATGTTCTACTTATACAACTCCTACACTGAAAAAATACTTTCCATTAATATTATTAATATAACTTTTTAGAAATTAATAAACTTTATAATCACTAAAATTAACACTAATAAAAAATACTCAAAAGACTGCAATATTTAAAATAATAATTAAAAAAAAAACATTATATTTTTCAGTCAAATAAAATTCTGTCTTTTAGCTTCCTCAAAAAATGTTATTCGAAATATTTTTCATTACATTTAAAAATAATCACATGTAATCGTATTTGGAAATATATTTATAATACAAAAATAGTATTACTAAATTTATTTGTCTTTACATCAAAGAAGAAAACACAGAAATATATAATTCACTTATTACTGACTTAATTCACAAACTTTAAATATTTGAAAGAATTTTTATAAAATGCCTTTTCGATACTTCACACCATCAGCAATAACACAATTATTTACAAGAATATAATTACCAGATAGTATTACTAAATTTCTCTTGGTGTATGAAAAAGGAGGAAAAAAAAATCTGAAACCACATCTGTTATATTGATTTAACATGATGATTCAGAAAAAGGGAATCCAAATTTACAATAAACAAGACAAATGAACCACAATTTCTTTTTAATTCTGGAAATAATAATGAAGGTTGTGCCATGTCTCGTTCCGGAAATGGAAGTTCTGTTATGAAAAAAATTTCGCGTCAACAACATTATGTCGATTGAATCTAAAAATAAAATTTTTTAATACATTACTCTTAACTATAACTATGGATACGTATATACAAAATAATTTCATTGAAATCAGAATAACCTAGTTTTCTTTTAACTCGGTAGTCATTTCAGTTATAACAGTTACTCATTAATGTGAATTTATTTATAACACACATAATATATACATATATATATATTTACAGAGATATACCAAGCAGAAAGCACTACTGTATTTGTATATTATTTTAAGTCTTAAAAAAATAATTCGAAATTAAAAACATAATTACCTGTTGCTATTTCAAACGAGCTAAATCTAAAAGATTCAGTGGAGCCAATTTTTTTGAACTAGAGTCTGTTGATGGTAGAGATCAGAAGAGCTTGTTTTAACTTCAAGTAACTACTCAAGAGTAAAATAAAACATCTGTAGCTCGCTATCTTCAACAAACTTTTATTGCCTCCGTCTCTTCTTTGGTTAGGTGACGCCGGATATTTTATGGGTGTCCGGAATGTCCGTAGTGACCCCAGTCCGAGGTGGGGAGAAAGTTACAGGAGATGGTATAAACATATCAAATTTCATGATTTAACATATACTGTGGCCTAGAACCCTTCAAGGTTCGACATAAAAGTTAACTGACATTTAACGTACACAGTAGAAAATAAGAATCATTAAATGAAATACCAGAATCACAATACTAAACACAAATATATAACTGGAAATTACAAAAGAGTTAAATCAAATACACATTTAACGATAAATTCTGTAGATAAGCCAGTCAAATAGTTAAATGTGCATGTAAATACGAGTATTTTTTTTTCAAGAGATATTTATAAATTTGAAAGGAAAACAAGAACTCTTTTTAGCAGACATAATTTTTAAATGTATATAACAGCAGAATTTTGAAGAACTGGAATTTGCCGAACGCTGCTCTAAGCGAAATGTTCTGTTTTGTGCACATTTGTCTCCCTTAACGTAGTAATTAATGTTTCTGATTTCCCGGTTTTTTTCCCTTCCCGAAAACACCTCAAAATTTCAAACAATTTAAAAACAAGTTATTTTTAAATAATATCAATAATTATTATATAAAATAAGAAAAATATATACCGTTTTTGTCTTCAATCTTCGATTTAGCTTCGACTCATAAATTTTCAGATTTTTAAACGTTTGCATGTACATTTTATGTCATGTAACAATTGTCATGAAACTGTATGTCATGAAACAATTAATAAAAGTGAAAGCGGTTTAAAATAATAAATAGTGTATCACAAATGTATTTTCATCCATTCTCCCTGCAAAATTAGTATAATTTTGTGAGGCAGACAGAAATTTTAAATTCTACCTTTGAACTCAAATGAAATCTCCCAAACGTTTTGATAAATAATTTTCAAATGTAGTAAGTAGCAAAATCTGTTGCAAGAAATATTTCGAAGGAATAAATAATTATTTTGAAGAAAGAAATTATTACTAATTCGAATACAAAAGAATTTATTTAGTTTATAATAAATAAATATGTCACATTATCTTTATTTTGCAGATGCTGTTACCTCCTTGATTTTTTTTATTTTCAACTTTATCATATACATAGAGGAAAAATCTTTCCCCAAATTAAAAGTTATAATTTTTTTTTAATGAAATTTATCTCTTTTAGGACTAAAGGCAAGAATTGTTAACGACATAGAAAAAAAATGTTACGGTTAAAAATCTCGAAAAAAAAAAAATAAATTTGCATCTAAAATTAATGTTCCTTTACTGACTCACATGAGTTTGAAATTTAATCAGTCGAAGAATGAATCAGTTATTTCTCTAATGTTGCTACTAAGAGATAAATATTAATATATTATATAAATACTTGAAAATTTATTTGCTGCTGAAGTAACAATTACGTACGTTAAAAATATTAATTATTATATTTAAGAGATTTTATTTATATAACCGATTTTTTTGTTTATGGAGTTGCTGTATTAATGTTACAAAAATATAAATAAATATTAATGTGAATCTCTCACATGAAAGTTTGTTTAAGAAAAATAATGAATAAAGAAAGTTGTGCGAGATTGCTTAAAAATATTTTCTCCCCAAAACAGTTTGGCGGTTCATTCCCTTCTTCAAAAATTACTAATTCATTTAAATAGCTCATAATACAGACAAGTATCCGAAATTTTTTAAAAAAGAATTAAATATATAGTTTTAAGTATTAATACTTACTATACGTTATTCACACAAATAAAGATCTCGGAACTTTGATCTCAGAGGCTCTCTCTCTCTCTCTTTCTCTCCAAAATGCTATTTCTTTAAAAACTAAATACTTTCAATTCAGAAAGCGATGTTCAAAAAACAGGAACTGATTTGACCAAAACGTTTTAAGGTTTTACTCTTTCCCACGACAAGCTGAAAAAATTCTCGATTCTTCGTGGGTGATATTTTTCTCTTATTACGCGCTTACCCCACAGCCAGAGTAATGAAAATTCCTCTGTCTAGGAAGTTTCGGGTGAACAATCGTAAATTGCCTCAGTGGGGTCAGCTAAAATTTATAGCCGAGGTTGAAATCCCTAGTCCAGTAAAAAATAGCTACTTCATGGATTATTTAAGCCCCGTGCCATTCCCGGGAATACAAAAAGTACTGAAATCTGACGATTTCCCGGGATCCCCTCTATATCAGTGCAGTGAAGATCTTGTCAAGATAAGCATGTCTACTTGTATCCATAGGTCGGGTGTCCATACACTCGTAAAGTCAAATCACCACGTAATACAATATTTATTTTTTTAATCGTTACACACAAATTTTGCTAGCAATGGTCGACTTTTCAATTCAGTCTAAAACAAAATAATTATGTTCCACGTTTCCAAAGTGTAAATAATAATATTTTAGAAGATAATTTCATCCAAATTTTTTCGTAACAAAAAAAAAAGCATTTTTTAAATTTGATCCAAATGCCGCCCCGGACATTGGTCCGGTTTGTCCGGCCCTAGAGCCGCCCCTGGCCTTACCCGGGATTCGAACCAAGACCCTACGGCACCGCAGTCAGCATCACTAACCCCTCTACCCGATGGGCAGTAAAAGCCATACTTGTTGCATGAAAAATTTAGCTTTACTGATTACGGGTCCTAGGAAACCAAGTGGGTCAAATATGCGAGTGATGTGGGAGAGCACATCTCTCCTTGTAAAGATATGATTGGTTGAGGGAGAAATTTTAAAGCAAAAGGTGTCAGAAGAACTATTCCACAAAACACCCAATGTTTTCGTTGTATGTTCCTCAAATGATTGATAGGTCAGGGAAATCACACACACACACACTAGTGGAATGTGAAAAACACCATTTGTGAAGAGATATTCCAAAACTTTTAAGGAGCTGAATGAGTTCAGTCTTAAGTGATTCCAGTTCATTTAAACTGGAGCCCCCACTTAAGATGTCATCCAAATAAACGTCATGGAAAACGATGTTAGCTGCTCTGGGAAATTTTTCCCTTTTATCAAGTGAAAGTTGTTTTAACACTCGTGTGGAAAGGTAACATGCAGATGTAGTTCCATAGGTGATAGTATCTAATTTAAAAATTTGGGCATGTTCATTCAGACCTTTTTTCTAAAGAAGTTTTGGAAAATATCTCTGCTGGGGATGAACTCTTTTTGCCTAAACATATGACTGATGTCACAGCTGAAAAAATAGGCATGCTTTCTGTCACGAAGCATTATAGAAAACAGATAATCTTGAAAGACACTGCCTTCACGCAACACTTAGTTAAGAAAAATATTATTATTATTTTTTTTTTTTGTGAGATGTTAAAAACTACTCTCAAGTGTGACTTCCGGCTATTAGCACACCGTGATGAGGAATAAAAAATTCATCTTCTTATATTATCACTTCTTCCACTAAACCTAAAGTGAGATATTCGTTAATGAATTGTGTGTAAAGTTAATTTAATTTAGGATAACGGTCTAGACATTTCTATGACTGATCAAGGCATTTAGAAGTAATGGATCTGTGGAATCCCCTAAATTAACATTTTCCTGGATATTTTCCTTGAATGGTAGTGAAACAGAATACACACCACAAGGTCTTACAAAATGAGTTCTTTCAAAGTGATCTTCACCATAAGAAAGTTCATCACTAATAATAGTTTGCTCTTCAGAAAACTTTTCTGGTGTGGTATGGTAGAGTTAAGAGAGTGGAGATCTTTCAAGAGAGAGATGTTAAGTTGTTAAACATTTAAAGAGGGAAAAGAATTTTGGAAAAAATACGTCCCAAACGTTCAAGTTCTTTCATGAAGTCAAGAAAATACATGTGGTGCGTTTTGGAAGCATCTCTAGTCGGCCAGGATTTTCTGTGCATAATGCTTAGAGGGTTAATTTGAGGGTCAGTAAGTCCTCATGTCAAAACCTATTTTTGAGTTGAATGACTCCCTCAGCATTGTGAGTTCTATTTCTGGTACCTTTGGAGACCCGTTGTTTGCTGATGCTGATGCATGTTAAATCTGTAGAGGCTCAGTCTTCATGGTGGTGTGGAAATTTGGAGAGTAGGATTCTAGCTCCACTATCATCTATGTCACATGACCTAGGTTCAAAATTATGAGATCCATAGGTGCCTTTGAGTGAGATAAAAATAAAATAAAATGATTGAAGTATGATTTTTCCAAATAAAATTAATTATTGTTTTCAAATTCTTCATTGAAAAGCTAATGGATTTGTGACTTTCATCTGATGAAATTTTAACTTATTTATTTGTTGAATGACTCTGTTTAGTGATGAACCTTGAAATTGAATTTTTATATCTCGGTCTCAGGACTGAAGCGGGAGTTGTAGCCTTTGGATTATCTTTGGGACACTTGCGAAAGAATCTCATTTCTAATCTTATAAAATTCTTCAAAACTGTGTCATCCCATTAAAGGTATGTTCTGAAAATTGTTTTCAATGATTCATACTGACTAATTACTAAAATTATTCTAGAAGTGTGTTCCAGGTCAACTCACCTACCACCCTTCTACTGAGGAGGCATATTGTTAATTTTCAAGAATTCAGTCTAGCAGTTTATAAAAAAGTGTACTAGAAACTTATATTGATTTCGAGTTAATCACCATTTTTTAATCTTGGACTGTTCATGGCCTCAATTACATATTTTACAAAACAACGACTTTAAACGTCCCTTCAATTCGTTACAGAATGCTTTCATGTATTTAATTCTTCACATCTGGGGTTCCGGTATATTGATTAGCACTAAATAAGGTGGCAGTGTTGTCGTGTTCTAAAACTTAGTGACAAACAGTAAATAGAGTAAATGATAACGAAGCCATCATATGAATGGAAGCCCCATTATTATAAAATCAGTGAAATTTCATAAAATGGTACGTGTTCTGATTTATTTTGGGCATGAATTCGATTTTGTTGTGCGCACGTTATCATTCATGTAAACTTGTTTTGCAGACATTAGTGACAGAATGAAACTAGCAGTAAATATAATTACATTAGGCTAATGATGTTGGTATCTGATAGTCAGTTTATATTTAGAAATTAATGATATTAACTAAAACACTTGACTGAGATTTATTTAATATTGTGATAACGTTTTGATGTATGGGAGTGCAAATGCTACTTAGCAATATCCAAAAGAAGATAACATCCTCGACTTCCAAAAGCTTTATTTCTCGGTCGATAGCGGAACGGGCACATGATTACATAAACTCTGACGCACACTCATACAACAAGACGTTCACAACACTAACTGTACCAACTGCGGGCGGAACAGATTTCCTAATTAGTTACAACGTAATCTCTGTGGATACAGTTATCCTAACCATTACAGTTATAAATACAGTCTGTTGCAGTCTGCCAGGAAGAGTCTTTCTTGGTCTGCCTCTTTTACGAAGAGGCTTAGACGAAGGATCTTGATGAGGACGTAATGCTGAGGTGTGATAGGCCCCAATAGGAACAGTTTGGCCTCCTCAAATGTAGTAGGAGATCGCTGGCTGAGAATAACATAGGGATCGTCTTGGCGTGGCATAAACTTTGATGCTCGTTGTCGGGCAAAACTACTCAAAGGACGTCATGACTGATAGTTTGTGAATTGGCTGGAGAAGTACCACGATTCTTAGATGACAGCTAAGAACTCCTCGGTGACACAAGGATGCATAAGCCGGATCCGGATTTTGATAAGGTGTTCCCGGAGGTAAAGGAGAAGCTGGAGGTACAGGTCTATTCATCCTAGAAGAACTACTAGGTGGACGAACCAATAAATGATGGTGATCAAGATGAACCATCCACTGCATAATTGCTTGTAGTTGATGCAGACTGAGAGAAAGGAAGAGGTGAAGAAGGTGCACCAGTATTTCTGTATATTGGAAGTTTGGGAGGAACCGAAACAAGATTGTTTCCAGGGTTGTTACGGTGTTTGATGAAGTTCCCCCGGTTCAAACACAGTTCTGTACAGATTCAATAATGCACTCAGTTTATTTCTCTGCTACTCAGGCATAAGACATTTAACTTCGTCATTATGCAGTAAGCATTTATTCTCTTCAAGAAAGGGGATTTCTTGGATGACTATACTTCTTTAACAAAATCATAAGTCCGATGAGGTTTATCACCTAAGAACCAGTTTCTATGTCTCAGATTTAGAACGATGCCAGTTTTTTGTAAAAAGTCTATTCCTAAAAGTGTTCTATTTCATTTAGCATAAGGTAAAGCTATATTAGTGTTGCACGAATGACACGTCCTTCAAGTCTAATAACTACACTGGTTGTGTAGACTTCCACTTCTGACTTATGGCCGTCAGCAAGGGACATAGAGAGTCGTGTCTTCGGAAAATTGGCTCCCTCTCTCTGTAAACGAAGGTATAGTCTCTCCATCAATGGAGTGGCTAGCTCCACTATCGGCACATGCAGTTCCCTATATGCCATTGACAGCTAATCTTAGCACTTCAACTGGATTCGGAGTTAAAGAACATGAATGCAAACTAATGTTGCCAAAATTTGCTGAGTCCCTATTCGCTATTGGTTTGCAATTTGGACATCTGGGTTTCGTAACACCTAGCTTACCGCAACCATAACACAATACCTGTGGTCTCTCTCCGATTTGTCATCAGTTTTGAATTTATCATTTCTGTTGAAAGATGATGTGGAACCTGCTTGGTTGAATCTGTTAAATGTGCCATCAAGTGAGCTTCTTTTCGGAGCTTAAGATTTAGAAGGGTATTTTCTTCAATGGGCCGTTTTCTTTACTGAAGGAGTAGTATTTCGAATGGTGCAGTAGAAGTTCGACTTGTCTGCCAATTCAGAAGGTGACACCGACTCAGGCCAGTCGTCTATGAAATGGTCTCTCACTTCATGAGGTACACGCCTTTTAATTTGATCAGATAGGATTAAATCCTTCAATTGGATGAAGTTCGCAATTTTCAGTTCGTCCAGCCATCCTTCGAGATAACTTTTTATTTCAAAGTAATAATCTCTCCAAGTGCTCTCTTGAACTTTCTTATGTTGACGAAAGAGTAGACTGAATTTTTCCACGGATAGCTTGAATCTCCTCAAAAGCATTTCTTTGACATGCACATAGTCCTGCGCTTCGTCATCCGATTCCCTAGCGATGAGTGTGGCTGTGTCACTCGGTAAGGCTCCAGTTAGATAAGCAACCCATTGGATATCAGGTACTTTTAAAAATTTCAGTTGTCTCTCAAACAGCTTTAGAAATATCGCCATGTCATCTTCTTTCGAGTTAAATCTGAGAATCAGCTTCTTTAATTCTAATTTCTTCTGCTCAGAGATATCAGTGTTATTACCATGCGGAACTCTACTTTTTTTGTGCTTCAAGTTGTAGTTTCAACTTCTGTAACTCAAAATCTATTTCGGCTTTCCTTCTTTCCCGCTCTGCCACCTGATCGCCTACCTTATTTTTCTCTATCCGTTACTCAATTATGTTCATGAATAAATCTGTTATAGAATTTTCCTCGTACTCCTCGGCACTTAAAATCAGTTGTTTAATATCTAAAATCCGTAAATCTTCTGCCACGACAAGTCCCATCTCTCAAGCCAATCTCCTCAGATCCTCCTTCGTTCCCTTCATGAGGAAGGCCATTACGTTCTATTAAAGAGTTCAGTTCGGAAAAATTTTTAAATGTCCTTTTTCCTTTCAATACAAAATAATTATTGAAATACTTTCATAAAACACCTAATCTACAAGCTAAGTTATTAAAACACAGATGAAATGATATTCAGTAAAGAAATTATTAAAAAATAATTTGTTCTGAAATCATTAGAACAATTTTACATATACGATTCCTGCAAACAGAATATCTAATTTATAAGAACAAAGTAAGTCTCATATGAATACAATATTCAACAGAATACACCACAGAGAAATATAATGAAAAGATTCTATTTGATCTATATTTGGGCTAAAAGTATGCATTAGTCATAAAATGAAAGCATTTTCTTTTCATATAAATAAGTGGATTTATGTCTCATAGGCTTTCACTTGAACAAGAATACTTTAAGTAAAAGTTATTGCTTTGTTCTATCAAAAGGTAAAAATACTAATAAAATAAGTTTCAGTTTAAATGAAGATTGCATATACATATTCCATCTAAATAAAGTTATCAATAATCCAAGCAAGAAATAGGAAAAACTCTATCTTCACTATATTATGCAATCCATATTTAACAAGAGGTAAATTTTAAGTAGTAATAATCAAGTGAAATATACGTTAGCAATGGCACACATTGAAAGACAAAAAGGACTTAAATAATAAATGAAATACAATTCAAACCATTGACAAAACTTAGTATTGGGAATAATTCTATACAGAAAACATTTAAAAAAAATGTAATTCAATACGCACAATCATACATAGAAAATAGCAAACCATAAATAGACTTTAAATATTATATGGCTATTTACCGCTTTGACCATAAAACCTTCAAAGCAAATGAAATAAAATTTCCTGAAAAAATTCTATCAGAATCTGACGCACACAGATTCAATTTGCTTTCAAAATAAACACAACATATTTCGATAAAGTACATATGCAGATACATAAATAAAAGTTATGGTTTCAATTTGCATTAAGAATAAAAATAGAACCATCGTTTTAAAACTACAATAATGAAGTAAAGCACTGGACACACTGAAACACATGAAAACCATATTCAAATAAATGCTTAAATTTGTCACTTGGACAGTTTACAATTAGTAGTCCTTAGATTTAATATTCTAATTTCAGGAACTATAAACATTCAAGACGCGTTGACCTCTTTGGATTCGAGGTGAATCTAATTACAATAAGTCACAAAGGATCAAGGTGATCCGAAAGTACCCAGAGTACTTCTTTCAAGTAGAATAGTTCAAATTACATTAATTTTGACAGCAAGTCAAAAGGATCAAGGGAATTAGTGCTAAATATTTGAAACTACTTATCCTGTGATAAGATCCGCTGCCGGCCACACGTTCCGGACTGCCATTTGTGATAACGTCTTGATGTATGGGAGTGCAAATGCTACTTAGCAATATCCAAAAGAAGACAACATCCTCGACGGCCAAAAACTTTATTTCTGGATCGATAGCGGTATGGGCACACTATTACATAAAAGGACACGTACAACAACAAGACGTCCACAACACTAACTGAGGGCGGAACAGACTTTCTAACTGGTTACAATGGGATCTTTATCGCTGCTGTTATAAATACAGTCTATTACAATATATTATAGATTTATTCAATCCTATTCGATTCCATCTTGTTTCCAGTTGAAAATAGTTCAATTGGGTACAATTTATGACTTTCTTACATTTTGGAATATAATATTCATGCAAAACTGATGCATTTATCCAAAATATAAGTTATTTATGCTCATACCGAATCAAAATGTTTTATGCTAGCTGTTGACTCTAATATTTTCTTGCTAATTATACCTTGTTTGTAGTTTTGGTTTTCTCTTACGGCTTAAGACAAGTCTGTTATTGATCTAAATTTTAAATAGTTTGTTTTCAAAAAATGTTTTCTTATAAATATTTTGTATTTCTTTTTTTCTGTTTCAATGAAATATGAGTTTTATAAAGAATATTGAACTAAGTATTATAGGTTAAGGTCAACTATTTAATTCGGTTTTATTTTTTGAAATGAAACCTACAGTTAAAAGTATTTAAATACTGTTTCATTATCAATTTTAATCACATTCATTTTTAGCATATTTTTTAAAGATTTTTGTGTAATTGAATCCGTAAATAGGTATGTTTTATTTTTAAAACCGACTGGACATATGAGGTCATTTTTATTTCAAATTAGGCTTAGTGTTTGCGTATATAAAAAAAGTTGTATATGTTAATTAACTGTGAATATTTTTTTTAAAAAATTCAATGTGTGTAAGATGGTTAGTGCTTTTTATATAAATGTAATAAATTTATTAAAGGATATTTTTTGATATGGAGAAAATATATGGTCAGATTAGAAAAAAATACGTATATTTCAGCTTGCATTCATATATAAGTTTATATCATTCTCAATTTATTTTATTTTGCAATGCAGATTTTAAAAAATATGTTTTTTTTATCTTACTTTTGTGGTTGTAATTCAGTGAAATTTTGATAAATTTAGCATGTAACTATAGAATTTTTAGAATTTTTTTTTCTTTTCAAATTTCTTGTATGTCTGTGATTTGAATGTATAAACATAGTAAAAAGACCAAAGATGATTGCAAAAATTGCAAATAGAAATGCAAGATAAGAAAGATAAAGTTGAATTAATTTCTTAAAACATCATTATTTAGTTAGCATTATTCCCCCAAAGTATTCTATATGTCATGTGGGATATTGGATTTGTTTTTAGTAAGGCATTGAAAATAAAAAACAAACAAACATGGAAGTGAAATTCGTCTATCATTAGATAAATATTTTTCACGTTGAATAAGGTATTCATAAGTGAATTGTGTAGTGCTTTGCTTTTTTCAAGGGATGAATAGGTATTTTCCATATATAATTCAACTGAAATATATTATTAATTACTCAGAATCATTTAACTTTTTTGGAGGTGTTTTGTGTGATAAAATGATCTCACGTGGGGTCCGTTGAAGTTTGGAGGGAGGGAAGTGGAAACAAATTGTCCAGAGAATATCAACTCATGAGAAAATATTAATAGGAGTTATAATAATAAGTATAATAAAATCATTTAATGTCATAAAGTCTTAAAAATTTACAATTAGTAGGTACTTGGTATTTTCTGGAAATTTCTTTACGTAATGGAAAATTCGATTTCTATAGAAAATTTCTCATGACTACATTATTTAATTTTGTAGTGAAGTAATTTGTAGAATTATGTGAAATATTTTTTCGTATGTTATTGTTTTTATGAACCAATTTCCTATGGAAGTGCTTACAAGAAGGGATATTTCTTCAAGTGAGTTGTGGTGCAGTTGAAACCCCTTTAAAAAATAAAATGAGAAATATTAATTTTTAGTCTCATGTCTTAAAAAATGTTTGCATTATCTTAAACTTTTATATAGTTTCTTTTTTGAAAATTTGCAGTTCAAATTTTTCATGCTGTATTGTAATTATTTAAGGATTAGCATTGAATGTCCTACAAAGAAACATTTCATTTATAAATGCACATAGGGAAAGAGGTGCTTCATTCATAGTTGAGACTCAGAGGGTTCACAAGGATAAAAAAAAGTTTGCCAACTTATTTAGATGTATAGATATTTTTATTTATGTTGTCTGTTAAGAAAAGCACTTAATTTATTTCTTGCAACATTTTAATTTTTTTATATTTCTTGAAACTGTGTTAACTTTTCAATTTACAAGGATTCTCTACTTTTATGGAAAATTATATAGAAAGAAAATAACAGCTATATATATTTTGGAATTAATGTCATTGCATTATTTAAGATTAAGTATAAGTGCTGCGTAAGTTTTTTTTTTACTAAGAACTGTTTTATTGTATTGAAAACTCCAGCATCCATTACAACAAATTTATCTCTTGTATGATTGATTCTTTGTAAAAGACAATATTTTAGATCGTTGATTAAATCAAATATTTTTCAGAATTTCGTATTTTGTGCGAAATTCTGTGTGGTATAAAAAATTACTGATTAATTCTATGTAATGTACAAGTTTAGGTATTTAGTTAAGAATTGTGTGTGTGTGTGTGTGAAACTGTTATAGTAGCAAATGAACAAGGATATGATTTTGTACATGGACAACCAGTTATGTAAATTTGTATGTATACCCTGTAGGGCAATTATATCATTTGAATATATGTAGTAGACTTTTGTTATATATATTTGGTTTGTTTGGATCTTAAGTATCTGTTGAAGATATATTTCTATTTTTCTTTATGGTAAGCTTTAAAAGTGTAGTAAGAATAATACACTAAAAGTCCATTGCTATTGAATAGGGAATTTTGATTTATGCATTCGTACATGAAAATAAATATCCTGGATTACTAAGTAGTTATGGTCACAAACTCATCGCATGAGTTTGAGCTTTTGTGCCATTGAACGCTGACCTGCTGTGTAGAGGGTCTCATGTATTTTAAATCTATCAAAATTCAATGCCCTCCCATTGGTATGGTGTGGTAGTTTGGAGACGGGATGCCAGTTCAGGTGTCGTCCTCGTCCCTTGACCATGGTTTAGAATTACGAGGTCCGTCGCCAAAAGCCCTCGTGTAGCTGAACAGTGTGACGTTAATATTCACTCACTCACTCAGAAATATTTTCTGTTTCCCAAAAAGAGTGTAAAGTTTTATCTAAAGCGTGTGATATCCCCTCCGTTGGGGATACCCTCTCTTCATCATCTCCGCGATCTACGTCTGAGGGAATGAAAGATAAACCACTAAACTCTGCCATAATAAAATCACTTTATTATGATCTTAATTTATATACCATACAACAACAATACTAGTCTAGGAGGATAACGATCAAGAGTGATGAGACGCAAAACGTATTACTGATAAATAGTGCAGTTAACCACTGAATCTATCTTTATAGATTAATTCCTAACTTAACAGTATCCGCTCTATCCTTAAAGTTTAAATGAACAAGCTTACCGCTATTTCCTTGGCAAACAGCTTCGGTCTGTAAACCATCAATTTATCCTTTAATCTGACTTGCTTTAGCTAAGACAATACTCCTCTGGTCTCGGACCCACTTATAATTCACTGGACTGGCACTACTGGACCGGCTAACAGAATTAAGACTCTTCTCCTATAACTTTATCTCACTTCACTTCGCTTACTTAGCGCTCATAACTTCACTTAGCGATCCTCGCTAATACTAACGTTCTAATATATATGATTTCTAATCTGCATAACCCCGCTTTCTTCTTGGGTTGGTTGGAAAGAATTGCCATTCTGGCCCCAAAGAAAACCCAAGAGGATAAGTATCTGGGATTCCGATAAAACCCCGTCACAAGTGTTCCAAACTTTAGAAAGAAAGCAATGATTTAAATGGCACGGCTCGTCCACGTACGATTCCATGACAACAAATCCAAATTTAGATTCTACTCATCTGAAATTACTATCTGGAAATCCAATTTGGTTAGGTCCAAATATGTCGAAGAAGTATTTGCTCTCTAAGAAGCAAGAAATTTCGGATAGCTGTTTAAAATCTCCATCTGTGAAAGAAGACAGACTGTTGGAATAAAAAAATCTGAAATGCTTAATTTTTTTGTTGGATGCATTTTAATTACTTCTGGAATGAGAAACATGTTGACGTCTAACTTAAATGTTCTATCTATACTTGAAAAACAGACGCTTTTGCCCTGCAATTTATTTTCGCTAAGGAATCTTTCAAACCTTGAATTTGTTTTTACTTTATGCAATCCAAGTTTTTCAGCTAAGTGTGAAGAGTAAGGAAATTCACGGACGCAGAATCGAAAACCCCCAACAGATCATTGCGGTTGGAACTCCCTTGCATTTCCCCACCCTTTTTCTTTCCCTTTTTTTCCGGTCCGTAAAAGGTCCCTGTTGATTGGGTTTCACACAATAAGATATTATACATTGCGTTGACATTCTTATCTCTACATTTCACACAGCTAGATGTGAACTGATTTAAATGATAAGCATCGTTCACAAATGCGATGATTTTTTACACATTCTTTTCTTTGTTGTATAGAAAGATTTTTAAATTTAATACATTTATTCAAGCAATGAGAGGAATTACATTCAGGAATTTGATTTTTTTCATGCTTAGTAAGGAAGGATTTTAATCTGGAAATGTTTTTCCCACTTGCAAAGTAAGTATTTTTATAGCTTACAGGAATAATTTTGTTCCGAAATTTGTTTTACGAACAGATTCATACTGAATGCACCTGCTTTCTAAAAATGAGAAGAAATCTTGCAAACTAGGCACTTTTGTAGTTTTTAAATTTAATTGAAATAATCTTCGAGATTATTTATCAATTTTAGAGTTCAGCATGTGCAATAAAATAGAACATTAGAATCCATTGCTTAAGAATTTTAAAAAACTGATGACTTCGCACAGTATCAATTAGAAATCGAATTTGGGCAGGATTCTCAGTTTGGGTTATAAGAATCGAAAGTATTTTGGAAATGTGGATATCCACAAGTGCCCTTTTATTTTCAAAATGATTTCGTAATTCATTCATAAGTGATTCAAATGTATCTTGTTCACTTTGAATTAACGAAATATCATACTTGAGAGCACTTTTCAAGCAGCATAATTTTTGAGTATCATTTAATGGTGAATTGTTTCGTAAATTGGGTTTGAAGCAATTCAAACTCTTGAAATTTTCCACTGAATGTAGGTAAAGGTAAGTCGCGTAATTTGATTTTGCTTTCATTTGTAGAATTTTCTTTTCTAAATTGTGATAATAGTATTTGAAGGCTTACGTCCATTTATTGAGTTTTTTTCTAGATTGATTGTGATCTCCAGAGAATCAACTTGTTCAGGTAGATCATAATATGCGATTTTTAAATCATTGATTTCTTTTATTATCTCCTTCTCACAATACTTAATTTATTATTAAGTTTAATAAAATCTTAATTTTCATCTTCCAATAACTGGAAATCATTTAGGAAACTTAAACACCTATCTATTTTACTTTTATAAGTGCCTCATTGTCTACTAAGAGAAATGAGCTCCGCCCAATCTAATTAGGGGGTGGTATACCTAAATGCAGCGGTTTTCCAGCATTCAAAGAAATGTTGATAGAGTTCAAATAAGCGAAGAAAAAAAGAAACGAGAGAGCCTTACAGTAGTCGCATATGCCATGTTATCGTGGTAAATACGCAGCAGTAAATTAAATCCTGACAAAAAATGAATCGGGTAGGATTGGAAATAATTTTCTACCGAATAATTATATCTTTAATGAACATTTTATTTATTTAGCACAAGGAGTACTGCAATTTTTTTATCAAAAATAATTATTCTTGTTCAATTTGGGGAAGAGAGGAGATTTAAGATAAGTAAAATATGACACACAATGTACTTGTGATTTCAAAGCATTTAAAAACCATTGAAAAACAGCGTCAATAACAATACCACTGTTAGCTGTCGAAACATTTCGACTTGTGTTCATTTCGAGCTGGAGTTCATCAGTCAAAAAATCTGTGAGATGCTCAGCTTCTGGCAAACTGAAGTTAACGTTAAAATCACCACTCAAAATCATGGGAAGCGACTCTCATAGATTTTTTAAAATAGCAGAATCACCTTCGGTATATGGTAAAAGTACAAAATGCAGGAAATCTTTAGTTTTTCGAACCGCTTAATTCGGAGAAATGTATACGACCACGAAAATCACTGTTTGTCCATTTTTAAATAAGCATTCTGCCACACATATGTCCCCAATATCTTGATTAACAATACCCAGTCCACTTGTTTGACGATAAGTAATGCCCATTTGAGGAGTCACAACATATGAGTTGTTCTGTTTGCGATGGATCTCTCTCTCGCAACACCTTCTGTTCTGTGGCCCGGTCGTTTAAATTGTACTCAGCAATCGAAGTTAGGTTTCGAAACACGTTCGTCATTATTTAACCACGTCTCTTCCAACATGAGTAGCGTACAATTTTGTGAAATAACGCCGTCGAAATCTGTTTGGTGAGCCCTGAGACTTTGATAATTGAGCGTAAGGTTCACAAGTTTCTCCTGGATGAAGTCTAACAAGACTTGCTGGTATGTGCGAAGTGGATTTAGAGTCAAGCGCTCGAGTTCAGCCCGCAGTGGCGCTGTAGTAGCAGAATTTTTTTGTCCTCGGTAAAATCCATGGTCTTGAGTAGTGATACTATAAAAAGGCCTTCGCGCGCGCGCTCGAGGCTTGTAACTCGCGATAATGCGACGTAGACGAGCTGTTATTGATGAGATTTTTTATAAGAATAAACATTCTGATCGAATGTTCCACTCTGTGATTTGTGGAGAGTCATGGCATAAGTAGGCGTCAGTGGAAAGTGATTCCTTTTGGCAGTGATAGTTCAACTGTTGTTGAGATAAATAGAGGCGTTGCATCGACCAATGGGGAACCCAGTCTTTGGATATATTTTGCAACCAATTTTCTCGTTTTTTGACCAACTCTAGAAGTACCAAAGCGAATTTTAACCAAAGTTGTTTAACATCTCCAATGTTTGCCTTCTGCTTTGAAGGGACAGCTTCGTATTTCTCAACAAGTTTTAAATGACCGTAAGTTCCATTAGATAATCTATCGGCTACATTTACGTTCGTTGGTATTGCATATCAATCATTAGAGTCGGATCGTAGGGCAAGCCACTGTGTCATTCGCAATGGAAACTATTCTGTCTTCTTCCCTGTTGAGTATACTCAAATTATATTCATTCACGTTGTTATTCCTCAAAAAGAGTCTCACACAATGCGGGCAAAGATTATATGCCTGTTCTTTCGCAACGTACGTACTTGACAATGTTCGAAATTGTTGGACAACCTCATTAGAGAGCAGTACGTTTTTGCCAATGGAAATTTTCAATGTAGTGTGGATAGTAAGGCCATTAATTGCAACAGGTGCTTTGCCCTTTGAGGCCCATGTGATATATCCATTACAATATCCATCGGTTTCGGTAAAGCGGCTGTAAATTTCCGTGAGTAATTTAATTACGAATGTTTTACCGCAACGTGCAGGAAGAAGATTTGTATGCAATGAGACTTATGACGTGCAATATTAATGACTTTTGCTCAGTGTTAGCATCAAATTATTAAAATCTTCTTTGGGCATAAGATTTTCCCGTTTCTTGACAATGGGTCCAAATCGATTGAGCAATGCCATCTGCATGTCAGCATTCATTTTGATATTTGCAGCCGCGTGAAAATCAGAAAATGGGTCAACTGCAGGAACACGAGCAGCCAAGTTTTCAACGTCATTCGGATCGATTTCCTCATTCATAATACTAATCTGACGGAAAATTTCCATTGTCTTAGCAATGTCCAGATTTGACTCAAACTCTTTTTCCAGCCTGCATTATAGTAATTTCATTGTTATCATATATTTGTATATATTTTCGCTCAGTTAAAATTTCGGTTTCGTCATTGCGAAATGGTAAATACAATGTTTGCGTTTCTACTCTTCTAGTTCAGCGGCCATATCATAATTGTGATATCGAATTATCCGTGGTCTCACGTGACGTTTTTTTCATTCATTGTTTGTCACCGTGTAATAAGCAGTTGCTTACTACACGGTGTAAAACACGGCTGAAGTAAGATCCTCCAGTTCTACTGGTCTTCTTTCGTACTAGTCAAATCAATTATTTTGCCATAAATTAGTCAAGTCATTGTCAATTTCCTCCGCATTCAATTGCTCAAAAGTTTTTTTTACGCATTGTCTTTCAGTTGGCCAAACAGTGGCTATATAAATGACTTTCACGAAACTGGATGACATTGGCAAGCGCAATAGAAACCAAGCATCTTCCTGACTTGTAATTTCCACGGCATTGAGAAGGTCTATGCTAAGTTGGTGAGTAATTTCGACAATGTCAAACTCGGGATGTTCATTCATGACTTCAATAATTTTGCGCTGAAGATTATTGATACCTCGGTTGGTTTTGTTGACATATTCGACGACGTATGCAGCACACGAGCACTCCTCAATTATGACCTGAAAATTGATATTCGCACCAAGAACATTCAAAATAAATGGCTTGAATTCATTGATTCATTTTTCAGTTGTTTGCCGCTTGAGAAAAATCATTGGTCTCTTTATACCAGCTCCGAGCAAGTCAAGGTAGAAATCATCAGATGAAATAATGAGTGCCTCGAAAAAATTATCTATATCTCTATAATAATTTTCTGCGAATGCTTTCCACAAACGACTGTAGAAGTTAGCAAGGGTATTTCGTCGAGAATCATCTGCAGGCATAGAAACAAGGATAACAGTGGATCGACTTGGCATGAATGGTACTCCGAAACGGCATTTTTGGTTTGCAGCATTACCTATTTTCTGATAGCATGTAAACGTGTGTTTATGCACTTGAAGGTTTTTATGGCCGGATGCATTTTCATTTGATACAGACACAAGATTGTCGATGAGAGTTATTGCGACATTTTGATCACCATTAATAGCATCTTTAGGGACATCATTCAACCGTAGTAGTATATGTGCGTGTGAGCTGCCCCGATGCTGAAATTCAATTCGCTTAAAAAAAATTTTTAACATAATGACGCTTAAATGGACTGTGTCGTTTTGATTGTAAAATTCCCATAATTGTGTCTACGAGTTTATTGAAATGAATCGCACATGTGACGGGATCTTCATTTATAAGCTAGCTTTTGAATTGCAGTGAAGACTGGACAAGATATCATCGTCGAACTCAACACCGTCATTCTTCAGCTTGTAAAGTAATTTCATTAAGTTTGACCAACCCATCTCATTTGCACTCATTGTTAAAAAAATGTTGGTTTTCCGAGCTATCGTATCATTGCAAACAGATCTTTTTTACGCGCTGCCCTGTAATATGCTGAATTTGGAATATGAGATAAAAATGAAAAAAATTTGTCAATGCAGTTATTAATATAATTGGTAGACTCTAATTGCGCTCTCTTGTAACTGTGCAATCTTTGCCGATGAATTTGAAAACTACTTGCAAGGTATTCGCAGAATTTTCATGGCCAAATACAATAAATGCGTGGGAGTAACTCCTCGCCGATCGGTCCGCCGTAATTTACTCGTCACCATCATAAATGGGGTAACTTTTATCTCTTCCTTAAAGGTTCTGAATTGTCCAAGGTAGATCAATGGAAATGACAGCTCTTCACAATGTTCATCAAATAAAATACACTTAGGTAAGGTATTCTCACCAAGAGCAAGGCAGAGATATTGATTCTCACCCCAAATTAAAGTTTTCCGTTGTGCTGTTAAGCGTTCTGCAATTTCAATTACTTCACTAAATCTATAGGGGATCTTCAGCATTACTGATCGACTCATCGAATGTGAGTCCATAAAATTTATAAAGGTCTTGGTTAGTTAAATATTCGAACCAAATTTTTGCAACGCGTTTTTTGACGTACCCCTTTAGATAACTAGATTTGTGCATTTTTTTACGCAGAATATGAACATTGATTGCATAGTCATCGTCAAGATGACGTGGAAGAGTTTTGAGCATATTATCCACAGATACTGCCCAGAATTTCATACTGACCATTTCCGTCTCCTGATGGTCATAAATGGCGAGATGAGATGCTCCGAAATCAAGTTGAGGCAAGTGAGGTGGCTTGGATTAGACTTTGATAAGGTCGGAATTTTATTTTTACCGAGTGCGAAATGACACGTTGCGGAATTGACATTTGGAAATTCAGTTCTTTTGCACGTCTTTTCCTATTATTTTCATGCCATAGACGATCAGTGTAGTAATTTTCCCAAAATTTGGTTTGAAACTCATCATGAGCGGTGCTGAATTTTTGGTAATCGCGATACTGACAAACCATCGAGCTATTTGCAACATCGTCTCCTCTAATCACTCTTTCTTGTTCGGCATCGGCAGGGTGCGGGTGAATTTCTGCAAGGCCTGGATTAGAAACAGACGCTATTGATGTAGACGGATAATGGCAATGATGACAATCGTAAAGTTGCGTGATTGACAAATCGATTTGGTTCTTAGGTCAATAGTTGATGTCAGTGAGAGAATTGGGTTCACTGCACGTGCCCGAAAATCTCTGCTGCGTTGAGTTGAATTATGTGCAATTTTTTTCGAATGGACTTCTCCAGTTTTTAATTTTTCCTCACGTTTCTCTTGCCGATAATTTTGCATATATTCTGCTCTGGATTGACCCATCTCTGCAAATCACAAAATCATGGAAATTAAATTAGCTTCGTAAATGTTTAAAAATTAGAAGTATTAGAGAAAATCAACATTACCCGTGTAATTAATTAGTTTTTTTAATTGAGAAAATTCTTTTAATCACAATCAAAAATATTATATTGACAGCGACAGGAATTAACGTTTCGAACACATTTCGATTTGTGTTCATTTCAAGCTTAAATTCATCATTCAAAAAATCTATGAGTGGCTCAGCTTCTGTCAAATTGAATTTAACGTTAAAATTACCACTCAAAATCATAGGGAGCAACTCATAGATTTTTTAAAATAGCGGAACCACCTTCGGTATATGGTAAAAGTACAAAAAGCAGGAAATCTTCAATTTTTTGAAGCGTTTGATCCGGAGAAATAATTATATATACGACCACCGATCATGAAAATTTAATTAGCATGATAAATGTTTAAAAATTAGAAATATTAGAAAAAATCAAAATTACCCGTGTAATTAATTAGTTTTTTTAATCGAGAAGACTTGTTTAATCAGAATTAAAAATATTATATTGACAGCGACGGGAATTAACCTCAAAGTATGAAAAAGATACGCACTAAAATATTTATTCGAATAATTTCATATTACTTACTCACATTTTTTAAGAATGATGAACTTTATCAGACACTTAAATAATTATTTATATGGTTACACATATAAATATAAGCTCAGATTTCATTCACAGTGATCCCTGAGACTGTGACAATGGACTAATTGCACGACAGGCAGACGCCAAGTAAGTAATCACGTGATTCCGGCGTAAATATCAGCACGTGTTTATTCATAGTTAGGTTTTCCTATATGTATGTTGATGACACATTCTTGTGTCTTAATTTTATCTAATAAAAAACATATGATATCATTGTATTTTTTGTATTATTTTAGAATATATATGTGTTAAGAAGTCATCTTAACAACTGTTTTATATAATTTTTTTTATTCTAATTTATTTATCTAATTAGGTAATTGGCTGCTTCGACTAGTGTTAGCTGGCATATTAATTTAGGTTGCATCGTAGCATTTATTTATAGTTCTTGGTACACTTGGGTGTGACTCTTAGTTATTTTAGTTCTTTATTAATTTAGTAGTTATTTATTATATAGTTTTGCGCAAGAATGGTTGACAGTATATAATCAAAACTACTTTTTTAAAATTGTATGACTATCGAATAACAATGGTATCATTTCCTTAAAAAAAACTCCTACCTATTATTATACAACACAGTGTCAGTTAGGTATGAATAACATAAAAAATGTCTGTTTGTAATTTTAATTATTAATTCAAAATCAAGAGAAAATATTTATTCTGAATTTTTTCAATTTGATGATAATTTGTGGGAGGAATGTTTACAAAAATTAAAGAAATGTTTCTTTGATTTTTACCTTCCACAAATTGTCGATTTCTAAATTATTTATAATTATTATTTGCTGTTAAAAATCAATGTCATTTCTTTCTTTAAATTAAAATACAGTATTCTTAAGGGGAATGAATCCATTACAAAAGGGATAACAATTTTTAGAAATGATTTCATTTAATTTGATATGTTATTATTTTATTTTTTTGAAGTACTTATCAAACTTGCAAAAAAGTTTATTTCTTGAAGCCTGTGAACATAGAACATTAGTTAATATGCAAGTTTTAGATAAATGAAGAGAATTATATATATCTTTTGGTAAAAAATCTTTTTTTTCCATCATTTTTTTTTTTTTTTTTTTTGAAATCTCAGTGGCTGCTTAAGATGTAAGTATTTGTTTATTCATGATTTAACTGTTTTCCTTTTTTGCACAAATCCTTAAAATAGTTTAATTCCTGAAAACTCAGTGTTATGCATGTAAAGATAATTATGGATATGAGTATATGATTCATATATATGTCTCCTGTGATGAAAATGAATTTTTTTCCAACTTCATGAATTGCAAGTTTTATAATAATATGGCTTACCAATGGGGACATTAAACACACTATGTGAAACATTATAAGTGTCAGACATTTGAAATAATCCTGTAATTTTGTTTTGATTTATCAATACTATAGGAAGTTCTTAAACTTTTTCCTTTGTACTTATATGCTACAAGTTGGTAAACCTGTTCTTCCCACAGGTGTGAATTTATATATAAATAATGTTATGCATGAATTTTCTCTTTTTTCCCCCTCAGTACTTCAGTATTTAGAAATGTAAAATAACAATTTTCTAAAAAATATTATATTATATTTATTCAAGTTTGCCTACCTACACTTAAAATTCAAATGAATATTTTATTTCACTGTGGAACAGTTATTTGATGAAAATGAATTTTTCGTTTACACAATGTTTTGCGTATAAAT
>BMAV01008278.1:108110-129704 GCA_019973955.1 Trichonephila inaurata madagascariensis
TAATTTACTTATAAAATATATATAACTTAAGATTAACATATATAAAAAATTTAATACTTATCTTATTAATACTGAATTAAGAACAAGTTTAATAAGTATTAGCGACTTCCATTTGCTTGTCTTGCACAGCAAAGTTTTTCAAAGTTTTTTAGAAATTGACCCTCTGAGTTCTTTTTCTATATTTAGTTGATATCTATATTTTGTCTTCTAAGCAGCCACCGCATTTTACAATATGTTCCAATTTAAAAATTAGTGAAAGGAAAAATAACATAATAATTATCCTATCACTTAAATTTTTTTTTTGCTTAAAAGTAACATATACAAAATTTAATACTTATGTTATTAATTTGTACTGTTTATAATTAAGATCGTGTATTGTAGCTTTAGCGTCAAAGTGCATTATTATTGCATTCAGTAATTTATTAATGTATAAGGGGGGCGCGATAAAAATTGTGATTGAAAAGGGGGGCGCCAGTATTGAAAGTTTGAGAAGCACTGATCTAAAGTATCCTTCTATATATAATTATACTTTAAAAAAAAAGAAATTGATTATTATAATACACAAGTGCCCAAAATTTGTCTTCGAAACATATGTCACACAAAAATATCAGGGATTTTGGCCAATTAACCCCTTAACAATAATTTTGAAAAAAGATTATCTGTTATTCACTTCGATAAATATCATAAAATTGATCCAAGTACTCTTCTTAGGTCAATATTTGCAACTAACTCAATGCACCAAATTTATTCAGGACTTATGAGATTTATTTTTGCAAAAGTATAAAATAAATCTAATCTCTATAATGATAAATCTTCTACAAACTATGCAAATACCAATAAATGCATATTTGTTATCCATATGTAGTAAAAAAAAGTGTATATGTGTTTGACAGGTTTATACCACACAGTCAAACTCTGAAAAACCTATGTGTTAATAGATACCACGCAAATATATTACAATTTTTATTTTTTTGTAAAAGAATTATGGATTCAAAAATGACTTTTTTATTTTGTTCATGTAGGAGTGAGCAGGACTTTTATATTTAATATATGGACACAAATTTATATTCTCTACTATAAACACACATTCTAATTCAAAAATTTTAATGCCTTAATTTATTAACATATTTGGAATTCAATTCTTGATAAATCATATATATTACCTAAAGTAGTGCAGCGAATAAAGACTTTTAAAATGTTGCACAATTTTTTTTACGTGTAATTTTACAAATGGTAAATGATAATTTTGATTTCTAATGTTTGAAAGTGGTACTTGATTCATCAATTAGTATAAACATTAACAGAGCTGTAGTAAATTAAGATATTTTTCCATTTCTGTATTTTTTCTTTTTCCCTGTAATATTGTAGAATTATTAAGTAAAATAAGTTTTATAAATATATATACTTCTTTTTGATATATGTATGTGGTTACATATCAGATTCTTGTGTTCTAATTTTAGATAATTAAATGCTGAAGTACCTCTGTTAACTACTCTGAACTACTCTGTTAACTACTTAACTACTTACTTATTAACTTTGTATAATAAGTAAAATTTAAATTTACTTAGCATAATATATACTCAATATAACTTAATATAAAATAAACAAATATTTGCTTTTAAATATTTACATTCTTGTAGAAGTCTACATCTATCCAAAATCCTTTTTGAAGAAGTTTCATTTGTCTTACTGATTTAAAAAAATTATTCAAGGAGTAGTCAAACACATAAACACTGGGAAGATGATATGTAGTCCTCACACGCGCGCGCTTCATCATGCTATCAAAGCACTTAGATTTTTTATCCGGATATTAAAAAATGATTTTTTCCCCTACAATTATCCTTTCTTTAACTGATCAAGCAACCATTTCAGCAAAATGAGACATTTTAGAAAGTAAAATGTAAATGTTTAAGAACACAAAATAATCGTACGCAATAGTAGTAAACAAATGACGCCATATTCACCTGCTGACGGAATCACGTGATCGTGACGTCACATGAATTTGGTCCATTGAGCGTAAGGATCATAAGTTTATCCTGAATAAGTCTAATAAGACTTGCTGGCATTTGTGAAGTGGTGTCAAGAAAACGAAATCCAGTTTTAGAATGTTTATCTTTTGATAATGCTAACTTTAACAATATGAAAAACCTTACTAGAGCTGGACCCAATGCGAGGTTAGCGAAGAGACAACATCACGTGCGCTCATTGGTCAAATCAAATAGCGCGCGCTTCCTGCACTTCCTGTTACACACTTCCGTCCCTTTTCACGAAATCACTCCTAAAAATATTCAGCAACCGAGAGGAAAGGTGTTACACATCAATAAATTGTAATCGAAAACAAAGATTTATTATTATCAACATAAGTAATCAGTATGAACAATTTATCAATTTATTTCAGAATTGAAGTATCTTAAGACAAATAGGCACTTTCGCACGACTGGTATGGTACTTCCGGTATGAGTGAAGTCGTAGAAGTGATAAGTTGTAGGGGGCATGACAAGCGACAATAGCGGAAGTGTACAGGGTACCAACAGGAATCAATTTCCCTTCATTAGCTGCATTGAAATCATTTTTACTTTCAGATTTTTTATTCATATCTGTGGCTTCTTAGGACCAATGTTTCGTCATATTTTGTGAATTATTACTTGGTTTTATAAAAAAAAAATCAATCACTTGCAACGCTAAACCTTTTTATTCGTGCACCTGCTTGAAGTGGGGTATAGGTTTCGACTACTATTTCTTACAAATTTAATTACAGATAGCGCTACAGTGCGTTGTTGCTACAGATGACCTAACAACTTTCATTTGAAATTTCTGTTTTGCTATGCAGGCATTTAGTAAGCAGTTCTCTGATACATATTTCTAAACATGTAGGCTTAATGATGTTCAATACTTCACTTGATAAACCTTTATATTTTTCTTTTGGCTTTTTGCCACTTGACAGTGCTTGCTAGTAGTAGACATTACCTTACGCTGTCCAAGCATGGGTTTCTCGACACTCGATGAGCAATGAAACAGGGCGGCAATAAAAATTAATTGAAGACTGTATAATTTTCTAACATTTCTACGAACAGCAATCCCATAATAGTTTTGCAATCGATCATTAAAAGAGTCGATAAGTTTGCCAGACAGATTTTTACTATTCAATTTTAGTTTGCGCAATTTGGCACTCTCTTTTACTCTCATTACTCTCTTTTGAATTTACCCGATGCATTCATTTTTTGTGACGTTATCTTTCCCATAAGTATCTTTGACACTGATAAGGTCCTTAGAATCCCCGTCACCATCATAGTGTGCATATTTAAGGCTTCGTTTGACAATAGAAGACTCTACACTGCTGGCCACGTAAATGCAACACAGGATCAGAGATATCACAGCCAAATTTATTTGGCAGATAACATGTTGTGCAAAGATGAAACGATTATAATTACAGCTTCTTGTGGATGATGACAAAATCAGTAGCTAGTGTAGCCGCCATTGCTGGCTATGACCACTGCCATGCGCCTCGGCATAGAATCAAAGAGGCTTTGGATGTATCCTTGGTGTACAGCAGTCCTAGGGCTTCCACATGTTGCCGAAGTTTATCTGCTGTAGCAGCGGGTGGTGTATTTCGGACCAGTCTTTGTGACAGTCTGAACCACGCACGTTTTCGATTGGCGATAGATTGGGAGAACAAACAGACTAAGGTAGCAATTCTAAGAATTTCGGGAAACTTTATGTACATGTTTTTCGTTTAATTTGCAAAATAAAATAGCTTCTTGGAGGGTCGAATGCAGCTCTAAACCCTTTGGGTGAGCTTGATTCTCTGGAGTAAGTTAGAAAGTAAGATAGCAATTCAATCTTATGGGTAAAAAAAAAAACTCTTGAACATTGCGTGTCATGTGTGGTCGCGTATTATCCTTTTGAAATATGGCTGATGGCAAACGCTGAATGTATAGGAAGACCACGGGTTCCAACACCTCAGAGATGTAGCGTTGGCTGTTCAGTGTACCAGCAATGTGTACTAGAAGGTTGCAGCAGTGAAATCCAACTCTACCCCAAACCTTGATACCGGATGCAGGACCAGGGTGGCGATGAATAACGAAACAGTTCAGCAGCCTCTCACCACGGTGTCTCCAAACTAGAATACGATCTTCGTGATGTTGCAGGCAGAAGCGAGATTCGACAGTAAGCACAATGTCGTTCCATTCCGTAGTCCATGTCCAATGTTCATCGCACCATTGGCGGCGCAAACACCTGGGGTTTCCAGTCAAGGGTAAAAGAAACAATGTTCTCCTTACGGACACTCCACTCTGTTGCAAATGGCGTCGAATGGTATGAGTGGACACCGAATCATGCGTTTCTGACTGAATCTGTTGTACTACGGTTCGTGATGTGGCTGCGCTATCCATCACTACCATGCTCGCTATCCGCCTGTTATCACGGGCAGTGGCACAACGATGTGGGTGTGATCAGCCCCGTCAGTCCTTTTTTTCTCTTGCATCGAGATCCGCATCACAGTTGCTTGGTTTCGTCCAACACGTTGTCCGATTTCTCTAAAGGGTAATCCGCAATCCCTATAGGTTACTATTCTTTCTCTGTCAAATTCAGAAACTTGGTCAAAAGGCGCTCGATGTCTTCCACTAGGCATAGGTAAACAGCTTTCGCAAAAAAAAAAAAAACCGCATGAAGAAATAATTGCCTTTCTTCAATTCCCCAATCTTTTCCCCTTATATATTGCTTGTGGGTGGCGCTACGGTCGCCCGTGATGTGTGTTTGCATAATGCTAATAATTTGCACACTTCTTCGCCACTAGTGCATGATGTAAATTTCACATGGTTTGCGAGCTTCCTTCAGGGTGCTGCAGTTTGTGTGGCCAGCAATGTTTTAGCACCAACAGCTTCCATTTTTAACGCAGAGTTTTGAAAATTGCTATGGCATTTTCTTCTGTGTTCTGTGCTGCAAGTGTTTTAGATTCAATGCTTTGGGGAATTTTATATATCTTTCTGCAGGTGGGACAGTATGACGACATTTTTTTTCAATGTCCACTGCTTTACCAAAACTGCATTATACCCGTTATAGAGCGAGTAAGTGAATATTAACGTCGCACTGTTCAGCTACACGAGGGCTTTTGGCGACGGACCTCATAATTTTGAACCATGGTCAAGTGACGAGAATGACACCTGAGCTGGCAACCCCTCGCCTAACTACCGCACCATACCAACGAGATGACGTTTCAGCTCTCGACTGATTTAACATGCATTGCTGCCCTACACGGCGCGTCTTTAGTGGTACTGGGCTCTAACTCGTGACAAGTCGGCCACGATCCGATAGCTTGACCACTGGGCTACCGCGGCCACACTCATTCATAGAAGTGTAACCTCTGCGCTGACACTTTCCATCAACTGAAACGCTACATTTACATATTTTATTTTTAGAAGAATGTAGCGAAGAGTCGGCAACCTTTCAGCTGTGGCGTGCCAACCCAACCTACCAACATGATTCAGCGTGGCATACAATAAGAAATATTTGAAACAATTCTATTCCCACAACAATACATTCAGAATTAGGAAATAGAGGTCAAAAATACAAATTTTGGGTTTTATTATATGTTAATTATGCATCATTTAAAGATATTTACTGGCATAAAAATAAACAACATAAAATATAACTATTACTTCAATATAAAAAAAAATAAAAAATGCACATAAATATGCATCTTTTAAGAGTTTTTATTAGAATAAGGAGTGCACTTAAAATGTGACCATTCTTCAATATAAATAAAAAATTTAAACTGTACATATATTATGCATTCTTAGAAATATGTATGATACAAGAAGTAAGCAACATAAAATATAAGTGTTCGTCCACCAAAGTTAAATAAAAAATTAAAATTGTAATGCGAACATTGTCCCTGCAGAGCTCTACTTAATGTCGCAATATTAGGGGTATAGTTTGTCACTTTCAATTTGACACGGATTCTGAATGTTCAGCAGATAAACAATTTCTTAGTGGTCTCAAAATATATTTCATGTGAGGAAAAATGTGTTCACACATATATATGTTGAACCAAAAGCGGAAAGCAGAGCACATGCTATTTTTTCAAACAATTAAGCAATCACAAATCCAGCAGTTTAAAATAGCTGTCGATTTATTGCTAGAGTTATCTTCCAAATTTTTCCGTAAATTTTGTCTTCCATAATACTGAAGATGTTAGCTCAAAAAGTTCTATCTTAAAATTATCAATTTCCATCCACTCAAAAATTGACAAATCTCATGGGGTTATTAATGGGTCAGGTTGGATTTGGAAGCAAAATATAGGCATACAAGGCTCAAAGTCTTTGCATCTTTTAGAAAACACCTCCTGAATTGCTTCAGCGTAGGTTTGAAGATAATCTTTGTCTGTAGTTGATGTATTTGCAAGTGCTTTAACATTTGTAACGTCGTCAGTCATTCGTACCCAAGAAAATTTTGTTACAGCCATACTTTAATATTTTAAATAGTATTTATTAGATTCCAAAAAAATATTCATTAAATAGGCCAAAGCCGGGTGGACAGTCTTCATCACTCGAGGTCAATCCCTAGCTTTTCCGGGCTCCAGTCCACTCAATGGCTCTATCTCTCCAAGTCCCTCTCTCCGTCCAAGTCGCTTCAGGTTTCTCTTCTCGTCCGATTCTCTCTTCGTCCGTTTATCTTTTTTCTCCGTCCAAATTCACCCCTTTTAAACACCAGGGGCGGGTCCACCACGCGCCCCTCGTTCTCCTCATTGGCAGGTCAAAAAAGAAAAGGGTCTGCCCTCGTCTTCCTCATTGGCAGGTCAAAGAAAAGGTCTGCCCTCTTCCCCGGGCCACCTGCGTCTCTCATTTTCGCGGAAAACACGAACACATTCCCCATCCGTCTCGAATCCAAGGGCGCCATAACTCACATCTATTCATCTCACACCTGGGCTTCACAACCCCACTCTCAATGCCTCGACTTCTATTCAAAACTTTCATAAAGGAATGCCTATTGACATCTGCATTCCTTAGCCATTGTATATTCCAGACCAGATGTCTGCGCTGGTCCGAGGCCAGTTAACAAACAATGACCCCATGGCCACCTGCACCTGTCATCCAACATCTGTTTGGTGATGGATGGATAGGGTGATTTCAGATGAATTGGCAGGGTGGGGTTCACATCAATTGAAGACGTCACACATTTGAAAATTATTTCAAGGTTCTAGTTTTAATATCACAGGAAAATATATTTAATTTTGTAGCAATGTCAGTGAGTGAATATTAACGTCACACTGTTCAGCTACACGAGGGCTTTTGGCGACGGACCTCGTAATTTTAAACCATGGTCAAGTGACGAGGACGACGCCTGAGCTTGCACACTCCTCTCTTAACTACTACACCATAATACTAATGAGAGGACTTTTGAGCTCTCGACAAATTTAACGTGCATCTCTCCACTACACGGTGGGTCTTTAGTGGTACTGGGTTTGAACTCGTGACATGTGCCAGCTACGATCCGATACCTTGACCACTAGGCTACCGCGGCCACTAATTTTGTAGCAAAGACATTCCAATATTTAAAACGTTCAAGCACTGTTTAACTTTTTCCTTGCAATCCTAAGTTTAGTTCATTGAGATGTTTAGTTACATCTGTCAGAAATATCAATTTACATAACCATTCCTTATCTTCTAATTCGGGAAAATGTTGTATTTTCTCCTTAAGAAAAATTTTAATGTAGTCCATTCAAAATACATACCTGTTCAATATATTACCACGACTAAGCCAAAGGACATGGCTGTACAAGGGAAGATCCCCATATTTACTTTCCATTTCTTCTAAAAGAGATTTCAATTGTTTGTGTACTAATGAAAATCAAGACACTAGAAAATTAACTATTTTAACAACAGTATTCATTAGAAATTAAGCTCTGAGAAGAAATATTGAAAACTAAACTTTCTTGATGTATTATGCAATGGAACTTTAATGTTTTATGTCCAATATGATTTTCAAGAAGTTTGTCAAATCCTTTTTCCTTGCCAACTATTGCAGGAGCGCCATCAGTAGTTACACAAGATATTTTACTTATATTTTTATTTTTATTTTAAAATGATTTATGATCGAAGAAAAAATATCCAGCCTTTTAGTTGTACCAGACAGAGGAATCATGCTGCATAACTCTTCATAAATTTGATTTTAATCACGATATCGTGCAATTACTGCAACATCATTCACGTCTTTACTTTCATCAAGAGCAATGCTAAATGCAACAGTTTCTTGTAAACCTGAATTTTGTTTTGCAGTTACATTTTCTGCCATTTGTGTTATTCTTCTGTCAACAGTTCGCGCAGAAGCAGGTATTTCTTGAATTTGGGATAATATTGATTGCAAGTTAGGTAAATCGCTGAACACACAATATTTAAGCACTTTTTAAAAATGTGTTCTTTATATGTTCACCATCTATAAAAGGTTTTCCTTTGGCTGCTAAAGAATGAACAATGACGAAACTACATTCTGTCACTTTTGGTTTGACTTCAATTGTTTGACATCAAAATATATATATATAATTTCCTTTTTATATCCAGAAAAAACTCTTTCTAAAACTTGACACATTTCTCATCAGAATTCTTAAATGTTTAGTTTGAAAATGTCTTTGTACACTTGACGTACGACACTTTCTCGACGTAGCGTGATGTTTTTGTTGTACGAATCCAAATTCGTTCGTCCAAGAATCTTGGAAATCGCAAACATCAAGCTTTCTGTTTTTAGTTCTCATTTGATTCAATATGTAACTAGAAATTGTCGCAATAGTTAAACAAACAATATAAAAATTTTCACAATAAAACTAACAACGTGACAAAGTTAAAAGTAACCTAAAAATCACGTCGGGCATCAAACTAAATTCAACTTTCGACTGAAATAATGCTCAATATTCATATATCGGCGTGACTAATACAGAACATGAGAAGAACATGAAAAAAATAAAATTGTGTTCTAATATCTACTTCTATTAGCTTGAGATTCACACCAAAAGTAAAAAAATAAAATAATCATGCTTCTTTAACAGAACACTCAAAAAATTACAGTTGCTCTAACATTTAGTTAAAAGAGACATTTGTTATGAAATAAGATTCACTTGCCTAATTAACCCACAGCGGTTTTTCTCATCGAATTTATTTCCAATCCAAATTAAATATGTTGATAGAATAGCTGTTTTTGTTTATTATATTACCGCTGCAAAATGTATGTTAAGCAGAATTTTGATTTCCACCTAAGACCTTTGTTTTTTCATTTTCCGTCGATGCCCAAGCCTTTTTGGTGAGTAAAGGACAAACTACTTTCTTTTTCATTCACTGAGCCGTAAAGAGTGCTTCCTCATTTTATAAGTATTGCTCAATAATTTTTATTTGCGTCGAATATTTAACACTAATAATAAGTCGCATTTCAACAGATGTTTTCTTTTACATAAGGCACACAAACTACAAGCAAGCTGAATCGTTTGATAGCAGAGAATTGAAAGTGAAACCTAACCTTTATATAAAAATGTACGAGGCGTTGAAAGGAGATTTATTTTAATTTTGTAGAGTGGTCCCTGAGAATCGCTCCACGTGCCATAGGTTGCCGACCCCTGATGTAGCATTCAGGGGATGTTTTTTGCACAGAGAATCACAGACACGAGTTGGTTTGCATATTAGTAGATGCAGTTGGATTGAGTCTGGGTAACTTTAACGTTGCATAGAATTTAAACGCTTATGTCAAACTTTTCCCAATTGGCCACATACCATAAACAAATCTTACATTTACCTCAGAACAGTTTCAAGTTTTTTTTCAACTAAAGAAACCCGAAGTAAAAGTTTCAATAGTTACACCTAATAACAAAATTTGAGCACAATCCCACATGGAATCTTCAGAGAGACGTAAACCTTCTTGCAAACATCTTGGGCAACAAAGTTGTAAATTACACAAAAATTTAAGAAGACTTCTACACACACATCCATTATTCTGTTACCAGTTAGTGGTTTAATTCCATGTGTGCTCTTCCATTTCTTCATCAAAGACAGCAGGCATTTTAATCTTCGAAGCACTGGCGTTGGTAGATGTTGAACTGCTATTTTTTTTTAATGTTCATTGGTATATCCATTACCAAGAAATCGACGTTTCCTCTTTGCACTAAAAAATTCTACGCTTAGAATTACCTATTTTAAATGAATAAAATTAAAGTTTACAGCAATAAAAAAGGATTAAACGGAAACTTAAAAAAAGCTACTCAATCGCAAACAAATGTAAACAAACAATAATACACTCTCTTTTCCTGCCAGATTTGGGGATAAAAATATAAGTAAAAACCTGTTGCTAATTATATTTTTAAAGATTCTGAAAAACTCAAATTCATATTTTAAACTGTATAATTTTCCTACTATTGTATATTTAAACGATATTTTGAAAAATAAAATGTAAACAAACATTATTTCCAACTTCCAGAATGCAGACTTGTACTTTAGGTTTCAAAAACTAGCTATCGAGTAAAATTCAAATCCCTATAACTTAAATTGTAAATAAGATAGAAATAAAATTTAAATACCATTTTATAGAAAAAAAAGGTCAAATTTTAAAATAACATTGAAATTCAAAAATCGAAAATTTTGACGAAAATGTCGTTTTGAAGGTGTACAGATAATCTTAAGTTTGAATCCTAGAATAGATAACGAAGAAAAACATCGCGGAATTAGCATCGAGAAATTAATAAGAAGCATTAAAAAACTTACTTTTCCTGTTCCGCCAAAATAGGAAAATTGGACTGTTTTCTTCCAGTCCTTAGAACAGGCTAAAAATGTTGACGAGGGATTAAAATCTGAAATCTTAATTAGTGTACTTGGAGAGAAGGCAAGCAATGTTTTACTATAGCTAAAAGGTGAAGACTTAAAATATTATAACAAACTTAAATCAATAGTACTGGAGTTCCAACTCCCCAAGAATGCTTAGTTTTTTTAAAAAACACAACGAAATTATCAGGAGAAACAAGCAACAACAGCAAGATTAACCGCCAACTATCACTATTAATGTAAATTAAGAGGCGTTAATTCCTCTGGATTGCTATGCAATCTAATAATTGCCGACTAACTGTGAGAAACACTTCAGAATGAAACCGCAACTCCCATTGGAATTAGGCAAGGGGAAGGCACCCTTGGAACTAGCAAAAGAATGTGATATTTTTGTCACTTCCTGACGTGGCCCTCATAAAGAAGAAGAAATATACAATAGACATTTTCAAATCCAGACAAAGGAACACTACAAGTATGAACCTATAATGCTTCCCAAAAGCTTTTGACTTACAAAATAAAGAATGCCATGTTCACGGTGATAGAAATCCGTATGCTAGACATTGCCCAAAACCCTACAAAAAACTATTTGAATCTAATAGAGAAATAATAAGTAGCACTGATAGAGATAGGAGAAATCATAATAATGCAAAAAATGTTAAATTTCAGTTTCCAAATGAAAAAAAATAATTTTATTGGAGAGTTGCAAGCAAAATGCTTGGGCTTAAATCCCAGTGATAAATTCCTCATGAATCGAAATTAAAAAAAGCACTTGAAGGGAAAATAATACTCAGCTCAAGTTACGAGAAGAAGCATATATCCCAAGAGTAGAATTAGCCCTTACAAAAGAAAATCAAAATAACCCCAGCTGCTACTCCAAAACTAAGTGCTTCATGTATTTAAATACCAAAAGTTTAGAGCCAATTAAAGAAATTTCAACCAGGAATAGATTTCCTGAAAGTCACAAGTTATTTACGGAAGAAATCCTCTTTTGCAGAATGTTTTCTATAGCACATTGAAAATGTATTAGATGAATAGGATAAAATGACATCGAAAGTTGCTAACTGTCAACAAAGGGATGAATGTATTAATTCGATCAAACAACTCCCTCAAATAATAAACAAATTAATGACTTTGTGATTAAGAATAATGCCCTTTTTAGAATTTGAAAAATGATACTAATCTTTTGGTGGTACCTCAACTAAAACAAACAGAAATTGTTGAAAACATTCGCTCTAAAGGTCCTTTTGGTGAACCTAAGACTGAAAACGTAGTTAAGAAGAATTTTTACGTCCCTAAAATAATGTTTCGAAAATGTTACATCGCATTGTAAATAGGAAACGTGGAAAAAGTGAAAGTTTTGAAATTCTATTTCGAAGAAAGATATCCCATTAAATACTTCTCATATAGGCCCATTACCGTCGACGAATAAAAACATGTATTTACTGTGTTAAAAGCCTGTGAGCGAGAGGGCTAGATGATTGTCATTTTCTGAAAGTGAAAAATGAGATGAGACAAGATATTTTGAAGATGAAAGAAGAGAACCGCAAAAGGTTCAATAATCGGTGAAAGGACCGGGTTATCTTGTGAACATATAGTGGACTCAGTTAGGCACTGGTCACAGTTTGTTGGACCGTATAAGATCGGAAAGTAACGCCCAAGGGTCGATAGGAGGCAGAAAAAGTAGGAAATCACAAGAGACCTATCACTACCTCTACCACTGCAGATCATGTGAAGATGCGGGGAGGATCAGTCTAAGGAAAACTCGAATTTCCCAAGAAAAAAAAAGGACTTAAATATTTACTTTTCTATATTTTTCTATTTCGTTTTTTTTTAACAATTACAGGCTCTGCAATTTGATGTGTCCTTTTTCTTTATTGGAAATAATCGCAGAGGGCAGCGTTCAAGTCAGGATGGCCGCTGCAGTAAACGGTGGAGCTGTGATGGCAAAGTTATTGTAAGCGAATTCATCATGTCACGGTGCACTAGCAAAGAACCCCTACAGTCTTTTTTCACGAAAACGACGTTGTTGAAAGAAATTGGTTACAAAATGAGTTTTATGAAGGAAAAAGTATGAGTTATTTCAAATCTTAAACCAAGAATAACAGAGTCTGCACGTTCAACAAGATTTTTCACTGAAATTAGTATAGTACTGCAAGTTAACTTCTTTAAGGGACAAAAACATTCCGTCATTGCAATGCAGATTGTATACAGTGTATCAATATTTAAGAATAATGAAAAAATATAAGCCAACACGTGAAGTACTTTAATTTGCCTAATGCTCTCATGTGATTCTAAAGTTATTTTTAGTCAGCTTCAAATTCTGTTCCATTTCAGCTCTGTCACAAGATAGCTGTTTTTATTTCCATTCAAAAATTAACAGCTTCCAACTTGGCTTAATAGAAATGGAAAGTCGATGCAAGTACGAATTCACAAAGTTAAGATATTATTCAAAGTCGAACGAATTCCAAATTGAATCCATGTTAACTATGAGAGAATACAACTTGAACTTCTTCTGTCCAATTCTATACAAAATACAATTGGCATCCAATCTCACAAACAATTTTGTTTGGAACTCGCTGAAAGAACAGAATTCATCCTATTAAATTGAATCACTAAATTAAGAGGAAAACTCGCCCATTAAAAATAACTGTGGTATAATCATGGTCCCAAACAATTCTGGTGCTACTGAAAACCGGCCGTGTAGAGGGTCGTCGTCACTTGACCGAGGTTCAAAATTATAAGAACCATCTCGTGTAGCTTCAAATTGTCAAATTAATAAAAATATCACAGCAAAAATGGAGTTTCTTTTTACTTGCACTCTATAACAAAAAAAAAATCAACGCACCAAGAAGGAGTTGATCGATTGTAATGAAATTTCGTATGGAAAGACATTTAGACCGAACATTCAAATGATAAAAATTTGGTATCAAATGAATGAATAGAGGGAACTGCGCATTCAGCATATGTATGATATAAGGAGTAATTCTCAATCTTATGGTAAAAATTTCTGTTGTATTTCGACTGCGATATCTTACGTTGGCTGTAACAATGCCTCACCCAAGGATTAAGCCCATTACGAGCATATTTTAGAGCTTGAAAGACGAATCGACATCTGGGTCGAAGATTAGACGACGGTCAGCGTCAGAACGACAGCTGTCGACCGAGAGCCACAACAGAGCGGGAAGACGGAGTGATTGTGAGACACAGCACCAGATTGATCATTATCAAGTATCCACCATGTTGCCCGCACACATGTGTCCCTCCACAGACGATTGAAAGAGTGGACACCAACCACTCACGCCTGTACACCGTCAAGTCTGAATGCAGTGGTGCTGGGCATGATCGTGGAGACTGAGGACGTATAGTCTTTAGTTACGAGTCCCATTTCTGTGTCCTGACGATAACCGCAGACGTGTCTGAAGCATGGGGATCCTGCTCTGACTATCGCACGCCACACGGGTCCCCAACAGGGAGTCTTCTTTGATAGCCGGACTACTTTGGTTGTCATTTCTGACAAACTGACACCACAGCGGTACTTTTACGACATCCTACGACCAGTTGTATCATCGTTCTCTTTACGACACACAAGACTTGCTTTTTAAGATGACAATGCTTGGTCGCAGACTGCCCATGTTGCTATGAAGTGTCTTTAAGCTTGCCTCACACTTCTTAGACCAGTTACGTCACCTGATCTGTCTCATAGAGCACATTTGGGACGTTATGGGGAGGGGATTGCAACCATTCTGGAAGGCTGACGATTTAACCCAACAGTTGGAGTCAATTTGTCATGAAATTCTGTAGGACACCATTCGGGAGCTTTATCAGTCTATGCTAAGCCATGTAAATCCAGATCAGAGGTGGACTTTTTGACTCCCTCCCTTTGTAACTCTGAAATAATCCTTCAATTTTTTGGAAATTTTAATCCTTTAGTTTGCTATGCATGTTCTTCATATCCACTAATTTTTATCACAATCAAACACCTTCTTAGTGCGTCGTTCTTTTGTTATAGAGTGTATTTACTTTTCTTTTTACCTTTTACATTCCTTTTTAAATCTTATTCACCATTGTTGCATGATACAGTTTTTTTAATGTATTTATTTTCAGGTATGCGAATGATAGACGGAGAGAAGAAACTGTTGTGTCAACTTCAGAGTGACAACAATTTGGAATGTAACATAAGTATATATGCATAAATTTTTATTCATTTTTATAAACGAATTTCATGTTCAACTTATATATATATAGGAACCATGTACTTAGTAAGATATTTCAAAGTAAAATAAATATAATTGGATACTCATTTAAATCGTACAGAGCAAATTTCAATGTTTTCTTTTTTAGTGGTAAATCTACAAATATTAAAGATTAGTTTTATTTGAGAGAAAGTCAGCACATTTTAATCTTATGGATAAAGTATCTCAAGCATGGGCATAGGATGTCCCCTAACTATATGACATGGACTCAAACTTACTTTCCATTGTTTTCTAGAACTAAATAAATAGAAGAAAAAGTGTTTAAAGCCGTTTAGAGAATCTTTCAGACTGTTGACTAAAGCTTTGTCAAAAATATTTTATAATTTAATCCCCACGAAGTCATAACAAAGATTTCCATGAATTTCTGAAAAAAAAAATGGATTTGTTTTCTAGAGCTTCATTTGTAATCTGTCTTAGAAAATCTTTAGTGAGTGAATGTGGAGTTTTTGGCACAAGTGCCAAATATGGCGCCAAACATTTGTTAAAACACATGATCAAGGGAGTGACGGTTTCAATAGAAATTCAAATAGAAATCAAGTAGGAAAATCGTTTTCTAATGATAAAGTTGGTTTCCCCACCAAGATCTTATAATAACGGATATCTTAAAAACCGATCAATTAAAAAAAAGCGGGTTTACAGAAAAAAAGTTTCAAATCCCACAATCTAGGTTTTATAAAAAAAATTAATTCCTACCGCTTCTATATCGGGTCGGTTATTAACTTGTGCGAATATTTCCAATAATCCTCCATTAAGGCACATTCAGACGGATCGTATTGAATCAGTTCCTTGTCTGATGAATCCTGTTGAGATGTACTTTTCCGCGCGCGCGCGTAGCAGGTGTGGTGCCATTTCTATTTCTATTTTTGTTTCATTTTTTTTTTTTTTTTTAATTTTTTTTCTTTGCATGAGTTTTTGCATTTTGGGAGTTGTGTGGAGTTGGATGGGAAAACCGATATGAGCGATAAAGCTTCAATAGGGGTGAACATATTATTGGTGGTAAAAAGTACTGCATTAGACACAGGAATAGGTGGCTGAAGCTTCGAAATTGTAGCTGCTATTGAAGAGATGGATGGCAAGAAGTGTGCTTGGGTTGAAGATGATGATGTGAAACAGCAGGAGTGGAAAGTGATATATTTGGTTTCGGGAGGGATGAAAGGGGTTCAAGTAAATTTAAAGGAGGGCATTTTATTTTTGTGGTATTTTCATCTGTCTGATTTTGAAGATTTAGCAGCCTGGTTTGTGATATCTGAGGGGGTATTAATTTTCTGGCTTCTAAATAAGATATATTTTTGTTAGTTTTAATCTCTTAAATTTGTTTTTCGGTTTGGGACACAGTTTGGAATCAGTAGAATGGGGTTGAAAGCAGTCTTTAGAATGCAATCTGTGGAAGCAGACGCACATGTAGAACAAGTCAGTTGTCCGTGGCAGTCTGGCACTTGAAACAGCGCAGAGGATTCGGTATGTATGGGCGTATTTTACGTTTGAGGTATATCCAGCTTTATAGTTGTCAGTAGTATTGTGCTATTGAATGTTAAAATTAAATGTTTTGTTGGAATAATTATTGCATGTTTTTTTTATTGTGATCGTTCTGACTTGAATAACACCCTGATTGGAGAACCCCTTGATGATTTCCGCTACAAGGGTGATCAACGGGTCAGTTTCAGAAAGAACATCATGGCAAGAATTAAGTGTTTTATTTGTACTTATTGTGACAGGACAATTTAGGAAAGATTTCGCAAGAAGAATGAAGAGCAGAGTTTATTTCAATAAGTAGATCCCCAGAACGTAACCGTTTTACTGAGATTTCGGTTCAACACCTATTCCGATGAGGGCTTTGTTAATAGCAAAGGGTGATAATTTAGACATCTCATTGTTAGGAAGCGAAATAAACAAAAATCTAGAAATAGTTGAAAGTGGGTAAAACAAGGTCTTTACCCAGGCACAGCTGCCATAAGCGCGAAAACAATTTCGTCCTAGTGTACCTCCACCCACCACAGAGTCCAACAAGGGAGGCAGTGTGCCGGTTATCTGGTAAAAACCATACACGGAGCTTACCTGGAGTACACCCAGAATATAATACTACAGCATCAGGGCGAGGATCCAATGGGTAAACCCGCCACCCCTTATCTGCAGCACTAAACCTACAGCAATGTCTCCGAAGAGACTTATCACCAGCCGATTCACAGGAGCGGGCTCACTCCTGCCTCAAGTCTTCATCAAAGCATGGGCCTAAGGGACACCATTTTCCTCCTTACGGGACGCCACACACGGAAAACATGCGACTTGACAAACCAACGGTGTTAGTCAAAAACAAATAAACCAACAGAATCAAAATGTTTAAGCAAATTGAAGAAAAATGAAACTAAATTAACGCAATACAAACAAAATGAATACAAAAATATATTGCTCATAACGAATAATAAGTAATCAAATCAAAATAAATTAATCAATAATTGTATCGACGTATATTTATAAAATACTATACTGTTCAAATTTATTGGGACAAACAATTTTTTCTTGTCTGAGTTGGTATATGATTACCAATTATGTCCCGAACCACCTCGAACTGGTTATATCTGTTCAGAAGTAATCGACGGATCGACACTGACTATAATTTTTCCGTTTCATTGGTTTTCGTACATTAGTTGTTCAGTAGTGAACCTTTCAGTGTGGTAACTGGTGGATAAATGTTTACGTTCCACGTAACACATGTTACTTTTGCCTGTTCAGAGATGGATATTACTTCGAGAGGAAATGTTCTAAAATAATCGCTCTTAATGAACACACTTCTATGATTATGAGAGAAATATCTACGGTATTTGGTGTGGGCAAATCAAATGTTTCAAGAATTTTAAGAACATTTCAAAATTTCTGACTGTCATTCCCAAAAAGAAAAGGATGATGTGGGCTCAAACGGAAAATTACTGCAAAAACTGATAAAATTCTAATAAGAAATAGCAAAATAAATCAAAGTAAGACAAGAAAAGATCTTCGAAGGGATTTATTGGATTATGGTGTTGAAGTGAGTACCTCAACTGTACCGAAAATGGAACAGGAAGTTAGTCGTAAGGCATCAAATCCGAGAAAAAAGCATTTTTTAACTCAGAAAACAATAAAGAAACGTTTAGCATGGGACCAAAATACCGATCTTGGACCATTAACGACTGGAAGAGGGTGATTTTCAGCAATGAAACGCATTTATTTGTGTAGAGATACAAATCAAGTGTAGTTAGACGAAGTGAAGTTGTAGCTGCTGCCAGATCATATCCAACAGACTGCAAAACACCCTTCTAAAGAGATGGGTTTTTTTTCGGGGGGGGGGGATTCATAACAAATGGTACTGGAAGCTTAGCTCCTTTTAAAGGCCTGATGAATTATGTCAAATAGATAAAAAATATTACGCAGTAGAATTGTTCCATCCATGGAAACGTTTGATGGAACATTTCAACATGTTTTGGCTCCTTGTCACAATTCGATATTAGTCCAGACTTTCATGCGACAAAATAAAATAAAAGTACTTAATTGGCCCAGTAATTCACCAGACCTAAATGCTATTGAGAATTTATTTCATATTCTCAAGAATCATTCAGCTAAGATGAGTTGCATGACAACAGAACAAATGATAAAATGTGCTATACAAGAGTGGTTCCACGATGACGAAGTTAAGAACATGTGCGCTGCACTAGTGAAGTCAATACCAAAACGAATTGAAGAGGTTATTTCTGCTATACAAGAAGACATACTTCATACTAATATAGAGATTTTTTTTGTCTACTTAAGCTATGTAATGTTTAAAAGCAAGGGCTTATGAAAATATATTTTTTTTCAATTTGTCCCAATATCGAATCCAATTCAAACAGTATAGTACGTATCTGTGGCCTCGACGGGAAAGGAAAAGAGGAAATTGAATGAGACAAACAGGAGGGTCGAAATTAGAGAAGGATCACTAGGGTACCATGGGTTCGTGACACCCTTGTTTACCTAAGGAAGGTGAGCCCCCTGAGGGAGAGAATACCTTTAATTACTACACTAAACAGTTAAAAGAAAAAAAACCGGGGGGGGGTCTGATATCAACTTCGCTTCTACTCATTTCATAACTTATTTGCGTAAATAAGTAATCTATTAATTATTTGAAAGTGTTATGCATTCTAAAACCTTGATTTCGAGCGAAATGAGCTAATAAGATTGTGAAAATAGGGATTTCTCTCTCATTACATATTAAAAAACTATTCTTTAAAATTCACTTTGTACTAATATCCAAAGGCTGTACTCCTTAGTTGGAATGCTATCAGAGGAGAAATTATTTTTGAAGTTTATCCTAATCGCTCTAGAGAAATATGTGGCTAGACAGCCCATAACTATGAATAGTGCTTTAGTGGGAAAAATAGAATAATGTATGATAATTCGTTAATCTGTGTTTTTTCTCTTTAAAATATTTTAAAATACATTTTTAAAATTTCAAATGGAAATGATTTCTTGGTCTTATTTTTTACTCATATAAAATTCTAATAATAAAATGCTAAGTACTTTATTTAGAAAACGTTAAATTCATTTAAAAAGGTGGCATTTAATAGCCCTGTGATTTCACATTTACCGTATATCATTTAATATTTAATAAACCTTTCATAAATAAGTTTATTTAATTTTAAAAAATTATTAAATGAATTGAAAAAAAAAAAGGTTGAACTCGTGATTCGAACCCAGTCCTCCCGAAGAAAAAGCAGGCGTCCTATCAACTCTGCCAATCTGTCAGCGGTGATAATCAAAACTTAATTGTATAAAATCTAAGCATGAATTTCGAAGGCTATTTTCTCCGCATTGACTGGCCCTTCGGCGGAATTCCATTGAGGGTTGAACACCCTAAAGAAGTACTACTATTACACCAAGTCTCGACCCCAAATGAATTTCCTTAGTCGTGCCCTCCCCTTGTCAGTTGAATTAAAAAAGGGTTTCAAATTTTAGAAAATACATATTCCAAAGAAAAGCATGTTTTATTTTAACAAAAAAAGGAATGAAAAAACTATTAGCATGCTAGGAGGAAATTTGGTTGGAGAAAAAAAAATCTTTTTGAATTACTCTTAGAAACCAACAACATCAAAATAGCTTCGGTTTTGTATTTGTGTTACCTAAGTCTTTAATAAAATTTTGTTCTAAATTATTTTCTTTCGTCTCTGGCCCCAACTAAAAATAATTTGTATGCCTTTTTATGCGAAATTATACGTCGACATACGCGGTAAACACTCAGTCCTACCTATAACGTAAGTTCATGGTATTACTGTAGTTTAGTAGAATCCGGTTCTGGGTTTGTGCCAGCATTATTTTCATTATTTATAATTATTATTGTTTAGTTGTTTTTTTTTTTTTGTTTTTTGTTTTTTTTTTTTTTTTTTTTTTTTTTTTTTTTTTTTAATTTGTTATTTATTACTAATTGCTATGTATACTATTCTATTATTATTATTCTGGTATATAAAAACCAATATTTTATTGCTTAATATTTATGGTGGTATATTATTATATGGTGGTATTATTGGTAAACCAATTTTTTTTTATTGGTTAATATTTATATATTTATATCCCTATTAATTGCAGATGATTTTACTTGGATTTCTTCTCGAACTGAAACATTTCCATATTTTTTAATTTACTTTTCCGTGGAGCATTTTTTGTGGAATACTTCAGCTCATTCTTTGGCTTCTTTCTTCCGGGATGGATACATTTTTTCAAGATAAATTTCTTTTTATTCATATAAATTTTTACAGACACACACCAGGGCTACCGATTATATTACACTGCTGACCACCGTAAATGCAACACCAAGAAAGACAAGAGATAGCACAAAAAAATTTATTTTGTAGATTACATGTTTTGACCAAGTATCAAATGATTAAATTTATAGACTTCTGTGAAGTGTGGTTCCTGCCAGAATCAGTAGCCAGAGTAGCCGCCATTGTTGGTGATCACCGCTGCCACACGCCTCGGCATTGATTCAAAGAGACTTTGGATGTGTTCTTGGGGTACAGCAGACCAAGCAGCTTCCACACGTTGCCAAAGTTGATCTGGTGTGGCAGCTGGGGGTGTAATCTGGGTCAATCGTTGAGCAACCATGGACCACATGTTTTCTATTGGCGAAAGATTCGGAGAGCGAGCCGGCCAGGGAAGCAATTCAATCTGGTGATTGACGAAGAACCTTTGGACAATGCGTGTCACGTGTGGTCGCGCATTATCCTCTTGAAATATGGCTGTGGCCAAGCCCTGAAGGTACGGAAGGACAACTGACTCCAAAACCTCGGAGATGTAGCGCTGGCTGTTTGAAGTACCGGCAATGCGTACTAGAGGAGTGTGCAAGAGTGATATCCAATACCACCTCATACCATAATACCCGGTGCAGGACCAGTGTGGCGGTGCATAACGCAGCTGTTCAGCATCTTCTCTCCACGGTGTCTCCAGACTCGTATCCGACCATCGTGGTGTTGCAGACAGGTGCTTGACTCGTCAGTAAAGACAACTTCATTCCATTCTGCCACCCACATCCTTCTTTCATCACA
>BMAV01008278.1:130104-149130 GCA_019973955.1 Trichonephila inaurata madagascariensis
GACGTCTTGCGGACAGATCACTCTGCTGTAAACGGCGTCGAATGGTACGCGCAGACACTGAATGATGCGTTACAGACTCAATGTGCTGTGCTATGGCTCGTGATGTGACTGAGCGATCCGTCACTGCCATGCGCACAATTTGCCTGTCTTCACGTGAAGTGGTGCACTGAGGTGGATGCAATCGACCCCGTCGGTCCGTCGTACCCTCCTGCATCCAACGGTCACATATCCGCATTACAGTTGTTTGGTTTCGTCCAACACGACTACCGATTTTCCTGAAAGATAATCCACAATCTCGGTAGGCCACTATCCTTCTTCTGTCGAACTCGGATACTTGATCTAAAGCTGATCGCTGTTTTCTACGAGACATAACTGATCGTTTTTTGAAAAAACCACAAGAAAAACACAATTGCCGAACTTGAAATCGTCGAAATCTGCAAGCCTTAAATAGCGCTTTGAGGTGGCGCCACAGGCGCGCGTGATGTGTGTCTGCTCTGAAATTCTAATCATTTGCATATCTCCCCTTCGCTAATGCATGTTGTAAATTTCATGTTATTTGCATGCTTCCTTCAGGGTGTTGCATTTACGGTGGCCAGCAGTGTAGCATTGTTGCCAATGGGAATGAATGTATGTTGAAGTATGCTGAGTATTCTGAAAGGTTTTTCGTCATGTTACCGGCTTTAGGAAAGAAGCTGTATTCGAATGGTGTACGAAAGAAGGTCGTATGCAACTGTGGGAGACTGAGAGAAAGAACAGGTAAATGATGCTTTCGAATGGTATTGTAGAAATCCATTAGGTGTGTAGCCATGAGGAGGGGAAGAAAGAAAGGAACTTTGAGGTTTTGAAAAGGTTTGAATTGAGTCATTTGAATATGTTTTGTTAGTCAAAAATATGACAAAAATAAGACAGCCGATTGGTATAATTTCTGGAGCAAAGTATGTTTTGATTAGGGAGAGTTGTAACAATGGAGGAGATTGTTGAGGATAAGGAAAGTAAGTTTAAGAAGATCAAGTATGGAAGAGGTAGGCCCGTGAAAGAGGGATATTAAGGGACTGAAAAAAAATACGAATAAATGTTTTTAGAGTAGTTCCTTGACGAACGAGGGCTTGAAGTGATTAAAGGGTGGCGTGGTAGTTGCTGACGTGGTATTTACGGACACTCCGAAACGCGTCGTGGTTTGAGCGGTCACATCCCCCATCTTAGAACAGATAAAGGGTGCAGATAAATAAGGAAATAAATACTGTTAAAAATCACAAATATAATTTAAAACAGTATTTTAAGTGGCAAATCTCTTTCACCGGATAGCGTTTTTCTTTTTTTTTTTTTTACCGAAATTTTCTGTTTTTACACTCGATTATAGAATTACAAGGATAAATACATTTTTTCCAATCAAATTTAATTATTTATACTGAATTGTTTAGATATTATCGTATGAAGGCCTTTTAAACGTAGCGAAATGTAATAAAAATAACACTTTCAGAGAAATATTTAAAAATTAATAGTAAGTAACAGTATAATGAAGGGCATGAACTAATTTCAGGAATTTTGTAGAAAACTGTATTTTAGAGTCAAATAAACACTAGAAGAAGTGTAATTGCATAAAATTAATTATTTTCATTAATTTAAATAAAGATAAATACTAGAAGTAAAATATATAAAACACACAGATACAAGTAAATAAAAGAAAAATAAATACAAGTAAATAAAATACTAATTTTAAAAAAAAAACTATTATAAAGGCATAAATATCATTTACCATTGGATTTAGTTCAACCTATACAAAACTTAAAGATTTTAGACATTTTTCTAAGTTGTTTGATGTTTCGAATTCTTTTAGGATGTTTTCAATTCTTTCATCCAATTTTACATATGCTTTTTTCCTCTTTATTCCAGGGTCACTTAAAAGACACTTTTTGTGTTTCTTCTTTTAGTATTTTAACTAATAAGGGGACATTAGGCTAGTTTCTGCCAGTGATTGCATTTAATTTGGAATTCCACCCTTCAACAGAATTATTTGTTCTATGACGCTGTCCATATACATTCCATACTTTAAAGGATATATTTGGATTGTCCATCCACTGCTCGACAAAATAATCAATGAATGTGGTCAGTTTGTCAAAGCTAAAAGATTTTTCCCATATAATGCTCCAAGCATCATCTATGGCAAGTAAGCTAATGCAGAAATCATTCTACAGACATTTCTTCTGTCTTCACTCTCTTTACTAGACCCATTTCTTGTATCTTACGCCACAAACATTGATTAAAATGAAAGTTACAACCGGAAATAATTGAACTGGGAAATTCTAACATACAACTATTGATGGCTGTGGCTTCAATTTAATTTAATATAATTTTAATTTAATTTTTAATTTAATATTTTTTTCTAAAACCCTCAATTTTTTTTTTACTTGCTAATCTGTAAGCTATTGCAACAAATGTATTTAAATGTGTAATATTATGTATTTTAGTTTTAGATAGGATATTGTTGGAATTGTATCGCTATTGTGAATTTCGTCTTTATTTAAAAGATTGGAATAAAAATCTTAGCTTACTGTTGTAAAGACGCTTTTGAAAGAATTTTTTGATGATATGAAGTAATTCACAATAAAATATTGCTTTCAAAATATAATAAAAATGTCAGTTTTAGCATTTAAACTATCACACGTTAATTCCTGTGTGGTTAGCATATTTAATTATATTTCTTGTATAATATACATAATGAACTGCAGAGGACGAAGCATTATTCCTACTGCTCACAGACAAAGACACAACACGGACACTACAGAAATTTAAAAATTTACTATATTATTCAATTTAAAGTTGATCTATATAAATGTAATCTTTAAGTTTTTCATCCACTTCCCGAACTACCGAAAAATGTAAATTTTCGTACACGTGATAGAAATGATTTAAATACATACAATCAACATAAGATACCAGTAAAAAAGTTTACTTTCGTTAGAATATAATCAGCGTGTTTTTTTTTTTAATCTTTTAAAACTATATTTGGTTAATCTCCCGAAGCCCACCTCAACGCAACCTAGTTTTCTTTGGGTCTTTTACTGCCCCCTTGAAAGCCTCAAACACTCACAAGGGGACATTATCGCCCACGTTGAGAACCTATGTAATAAAAAGGTTAATATTTATTTACTTGTATTTATTTTTCTTTTATTTACTTATATCTCTGTGTGTTTTATATATTTTACTTCTAGTATTTATCTTCACTTAAATTAATGAAATTAATTAATTTTATGTGCAATTGCACTTCTTCTAATATTTATTTGACTCCAAAATACACTTTTCCACAAAATTTCTGAAATTTGTTCATGCCCTCCATTACACTGTTACTTACTATTAATTTTTAAATATTTCTCTGAAAGTGTTTATTTTTATTACATTTCGCTACGTTTAAAATGCCTTCACATTATAATATCTTAACAAGTCAGTATAAATAATTAAATTTGATTGGCAAAGATGTATTTATCCTTGTAATTCGATAATCAAGTGGGGGAAAAAAAGAAAACTTCGGTAAAAAAAGAAGAAAAACGTTATCCCGGTGAAAGAGATTTGCCACTTACTGTTTTAAATTATATTTGTGATTTTTAAAAGTATTTATTTCCTTATTTATCTGCACCCTTTATCTGTTCTAAGATGGGGGGGGGGGCAGGTGTCCTCTCAAGCCACGACGCGTTTCGGAGTGTCCGCAAATACCACGTCCGCAACTACCACGCATGGGTGTTGCCGGTACCACAATAATTTCTGTTGGGCTTCCTATAAATGTTTGGAAGACGAAGAGTTTCGCCATTTAAAGGTTAACTACAGTCTAACGTTTGTGTGTCCGGTAACAGCAGCACACAAATACCACTGAGAGCCCATGGGGAGGAATCAAAAGGGGTTTTCAGGGAAATTCGACGAATCGAACAAAAGAAATATTTGCATGAATTTATGTGGGACACTTCCTCTCCGAGAAGAACAAATTTTTCTTGAACCTGCCCCCCCCCCCCTTTATGTGTACCGATGCCGGAAGAAGAAATAATTTGTGATCCGGACGATGATGACCTCAATCTGCGTGGCTCATCTTCATTCTAATCTAAGAAACAAGTAATATAAAAAAAAAATCAAGACAATTCCTACTTAGGCCAACAAAGAAAAATTTTATTTTAGTTAATTTTAATAAATAATTACAATTAATATAAATATATATAAACATATGACAGAATCACAATCTTAAGTGGCAAAATAGAAAGCGATTTTCCTCACAATTTTCCATTTTCCTTTCTATATATGGTGTTGGACTATTATTTTTTTGTTACTATTTATTCATGAATTAAATTTAATTATTCCAATAAAGTTGTATAGTAAAAAGAAATCCCATTCTCAGAAATTAGGCCATCCCAGGAGGGACTCGAACCCACGACCTTTGGATTAAAAGTCAAACGCGCTATCCATTGCGCTACAGGAACACAACGAGCGATTTTCCTTTTTATACATGGTGTTGGACTATTATTTTTGTTCGTTACTATTTATTCATTAAGTATTCATATATTAATGAATTAAAATATTTGAAAAAACTGCATTAACATCAAGTGTCATCCACTACAAGTTTTAAAAATGTATTTGAACTTGAGTGGATGAATAAAAAGAATTTTATTAACGATTAAAAATTTGAACAAGATATGTATATATAAATAAATATATATATGGGGAGAATGTGAACTAATAGTAGGGATTGGATAAATGGGGAGGGAGGATATAAGATAGATAAATCTCATTTTACTTTAAGGTAAGTGAAATTATTTCCATTTTTATATGTTTTGTAACAATTTTAAACTCTTAAAAAGTACTTTAATGTTGTGACAATTTTCAATTTTCAATATTTTTTGATGTTTTTATTTATTTTATCATTTATTTATTTATTATTTTATTTTTTATTAGTCCATCTTGAATGTCACACCCTTGCCTTAGGTTTTCTGGAGAGGTTGCTATAATCCGAAGAACAACATGCGAGAGCGAGCCAAGTGGGCAATTTTTTAAAACCGCGCAACCTGTGGCCGATGCTGCAATTTCACCCAATTTAAAATAGCTGTCGATTTTTCGTTAGGGTTATCTTTCATATCTTTTTGTAATTCAGAAAATTTTGCTTTACATAACTCTGAATATGTTAGTTCAATAAGTTTAATTTCTAAATTCCATCCACTCAAAAATTGAGAAATTTGTATTGTGGTATACAGTGTCACAGTGCGCGTGCAATAGGTTGCCGACGCCTGTTGTAGCCCGTCCAACCTTATTGCAATCTGTCTTTGCACCCCTGCCTTAGTTCGCTTGCTGGTAACTTTTCTTGGTAACACGAAATCCAGTTCATGCTGTTCTGCATATTGTCTCTTTGTTCCTTTTGCTCTGAGACTTCTAAAGCGATTTTTCCTCATGGTGAATTTCAGCATTCTTTCCTCTCCTACAGTGATTAGTCGTGTGCAACAGCTATTAGCAATTCTTGAAAGAAATTTTATTTTTATAACAATATTTGAAAATTTTGCTTACAGTTTCTTGACAGCAGTTCTTTTTCAACAATCAACTGTTGACTAAGTCCCTCATTGCTTAGAATCATCTGGTATGTTTTTTCTATAGTCCATTTTCACAACTTCCAATTAACTAAAGTTGACCTTGAAAGAAATCTTTATACATAAACTTGCTCCACCGAGGCGCCATTTATACTAATTTTATAATCAACACTGATCAATCTCAGAATCTTGCAGTTTGAATTACCTCGCTGATAATATATAATTTTTGGATTAATTTCAATGATTTTATAAACTCACTATGCTAATTATTTCAACACCTGGGAACAACATATAATACGTCAGGTTATTGTTAACATTTTGTAATTTTATCGTTTCTTCTCGTTGTTTATTTCTCCAGATGTCATACATTTTATAACTGTGTATTTTTTGGCGTCACGACGTTTCTGTCGAGTCGTGGGATGATGCCACTTCAAGTAGAGGGACACATTGAATTCGTCAAGTCCTCACGTTGACGTTGGGTGGAAGTTTGGAAATTGAGTTGGTTGTGAGTTCAGATGTCAACACTTTACCGAAGCTAAAAGTGGAGTCACAACTTGCACTCATGAATCTCCCTCGAATTATCTTGGTGCAATGTTAATAAAAATTCTAAATCCAATTCAACTCGTACCTTATTTGATCCTTCTAATATTTTGAACTGGAATTTAGATAGACAGCAGGTGAATTGATCTATTTAGTGTCGTGTTGCAAAACCTTTCTCTCTTAAGGCAACGTCTAGACATTGATTGGACCAGACATACGCGGATCCTTCAACTATCTCCTACAATTTACAGTGGTAAAAAAAAATTATATGGCCTCCCAGATATTCCAGATGATAATGAGATCAAGTGACCTGAATGACAAAAGAAGCAGTCATGTCTGCAGCGTGTTCAAATTCAATTAAGGACACGGTTCACTGTCTTGTTGAAGGACGAAATCTCCAATAGGATCTTGAAGATACACAACAGGAAGTATAGGGTCGAGAATCCATCATCCACCCACCGATTTGATGATTCCAGATCGAAGCGGGACATGTTCCAATCCTACGTAGTGCCACTTGGATGACAGCCATGATAATCGTCTACGGTATCACTCTAGACAACTTTGTGAATCTTGTGGGGTTAAAGGCCGCCGTGTACGTAACTTCATGCCAGCCAAGCTGAGATGGTGAAATATACAATGAGTGGTATGGAACTACTGTTGAGGAACGAAAATGGCGTCATTGATGCAATTCAGGCACAATCATCTTATCACATTCTTGCACCTTAGCCTTACAGAACTTTTGCAACAACCATTTCTACTACCATATTTACGTCATCATGTACGTAAAGTGCAGATGGTGGCCTGTATTGGGTGTGATTAAGCAACTTCATGCATCCAACCATCCCCAATCCTACAACTTTCAAAGCTGCCCATTGGCCTCTGTTTTAGAACAGCTGCAGTGGTTGTGTTGAATAATACAAGGGGGAGAAAATACAAACTGTCCTCGGTTGTTACCTGTTTCATTTAATGCTATTTGTACGACATAATGATCCAAGTTGGCATTCATTGAGACTGAAAATTTAATCTATTGCATATTTGGTAAAAGGAAATTTCGAGTTCATCGGATTATTTTTAGGGATGCAACGTTTTTTTAAGTATACATGTGTATATATATAATACATATAAAAAACATATATATATATTATAATGCATTTCACTTTTTAAAACTTTTATGTTCCAAAATACATAAAAATGTTTCTGTAGGACAAATGCCAACTGGGAAAAAAGCCTATGACTTCATCCAAGAAAGTGAAAATACGGAAAACAAAACACCTATGTTTATTTGCAAAGGACCATCCTGTATCATGTAAGAATAACTTTTATACACTTGTTTAACTTATATAATATACATTTATTGTTGTCAAACGATTCAGATATTTTTTAAAAATATATAGAGTGATTGTAAATAGTGAATCGCTTTTTTTACAATTTAGAGAATATGGAAATAATTCCAATGTACAAATACAGGAAATGAATGCTTTGGTTACCTACAAAGCACTGTTATTTCAGAAAATGGAAAAATGGGATCAGAAATATAGTTTCCCTCCTCATTTTCATAAGATTGTTGATAAACTAGATGTGGCAAATATTTCTCTCTCTCTCTCTCTCTCTCTCTCTCTCTCTCTCTTTTTTGCCTCATGTCAGTGGAAGTTGAGCCTGATAAAAATGGGCTTATTTCATGACATATAGGATGTTCCCGAATTTATGGTTCAAATCTTAAGGACGCTTTATTTATTCTTTAGAAATATATGACGTGGTGAAACGCAAGCACAAGAAATATAAGATGAATAAATTATAGCTTAAAAAAACTAAAAAACACGCTTGTATAGTTAATGGAACTAAAAAGTAAAAAATAATTCCTAATATAAGAATAAAATGATTAACGAGGAAAGTAATGTCATTGGGGTAAAAGCGTGGGGTGATCTATATTAATTATTATAATTTCTTACTAGTTCTAGTGTAAAAATGTAGTACAAAGCACACCCCACGTTTTTACCCCAATGACGTTAATTTTCTCGTTAATCATTTTATTCTTTTCATAAGAATTATTTTTTACTTTTTAGTTCCATTAACTATACAAGCGTGTTTTTTAGTTTTTTTAAACTATAATTTATTCTTCATTTTTTAGTTCGATCTACAATAAAAGCGTGTTTAGTATTTTTTTAAACTATCATTTATTCATTGTTGAATTTACCCTTGAGTTTGATATTTGGAGCTGGAATTACGTGGCTGCTGGAATTAGTCTTGCTCTTCAATGTATATTAATTAACAGGTCTGAAGGGTATTTATTCTTTCCGTTTACGGGGCCTCGGATGAGTTCTGTATCATTATATTTCAAAAATTCCGTTTCTATAGATGCAGGTCAAACAAATAAAAGTGTGTTAAGAAGAAATATTAAATGCCAATTGTATTATATATATATATCACTTTTTAAACGTATTGCTATAATGTTCATTCGTATCATCACTTCTAAACGTATTGCTTTATAAAAATAAAAAAAATACTTGCAGTTAGAACATAAATGATTCTTTTCACATGTACGAGTCTTTTTTTTTTATTTCCATTTTCAGAAGAACTAGACAATTGTTTATATTATGGTAAGAAATTGATGACGCACCCACCTTCCCCTTTCTCAGATAAAGAATACTTTTTTTATTTTTGTTTTATTTGTATTAACCACAAGCCTATTCGCTTTTAGGGCTGCACCTTAACCCTTAAGTCACTAAATCTGAAAATGGAAAATGGAATTAGTCACCAAATGTGAAAATGGCATATGCAATAAGTCGCTAATTCTGGAAGTGGTATACGGAATTAGTCACCAAATCTGGCAATCATTATTCCTGATGATCCCGATCAGGACAATAGAACAAAATTATGAAATTATTGTATTGTGATCGGTCCTTGACAAGTCTGTGAAATTTCGAATTAATCTGACCTTTTAAAGTAGGTAAAAATCGAGTTCAAAGATTCCGTTACATACAAGTGAAACTTAAAAAAGCGTGTTAAAAAAATAGTGATTATTGGCAGCGTAGTTGACAAGTACAATGTTTATAATAATTGTTCAAAATTGAATCCGTCAATCGTAATACATGCTTGACAACGTCAGTAAAGAATATGGCTACACTTCCAAAAATGCCAGATATTTCACACACGCGTGCGGATATTTTAGCAATGAGATCTTCTTTTGGATCATCTGGAGTAGCATAAGCAAGAATGTTCAAACGCCTCCATAAAAAGTATTGGAAATTCAAAAAATTGGAAGATTGGAGTGACTGGTTCACTACGCACACAATTCATCAAGCTCCAAAAGTGGCGCATTCTGGTAATTACACTCATCAGTGATGAAGTAGGCTGGCACCATTCCAATTGAGTTTTTGGCCAAAGTAAGATCAAAGGTTGACTTACTCCAGAGTTTATATGTCAGCATTGGGATACTTTCCCACGAAAAAAATCAAAATACCTAAGGGAAATAATTAGTTTCTTGACAGAAGGTCGGTCTTGCGGTGAATACCGCCGCAGTTTGTTGACCTACGTTATGTGCCAACATCTCTTTTTCTTCACTCGGATTTATCAGACGAAAAATTCAAGTCTTGAATTGCGTACAACTCTTTATCCTCCAGCTTCGTGTCTGACGATATGGAAAGAACCTGTTTCCCTAAGTTGAAAATGTAACTGCAGAGTATACTGTAATCCGTAAACTGCTCGCGATCCATTCGTAACGCAGCTCCACCGGTACCATACATGAATCCGCTTTTTCAGCATATGTAAGGTCTTCTATCGTGGACAATCAAGAATGGTGTCTTTCTCTAGTCAAATACATAACGTTGAATGACCAGCAACGGACCCAACCAATAATCCCTTTTTTGGAATTGAGTCCTTAAGAATCGATTTGCATATAAAGCCCACGGTATAGAAAAATTATGAAAAGTGAAATTTTTTTAAAATCGTTAATGAAACTGCGTTGCGCTGTGTGTGTTAATGTCGGGGGAGTAAATATTAACGTCGCACTGTTCAGCTACACGAGGGCTTTGGGTGACCAAGTTACTGTCGGAAGGAAGAACTCTTTTTTAAAATTACGATCATTCTTTTCCTACCATAATCAGACGAAAAATAATTACACAATCAGAAAGATCACTTATTTCGCCACTATGCGGTATAATTTTTTTTTACAAAATAACGAAATTTTGCAATTTTTACGATTTTTTCTAAAATGAGCCAACATCGATGCGTTTTTATGAAAAGAGTTTTTCAATCATTCTGTACGAATTTTTTACCATCATAATGTATCGAAATTCAGAAAATTCATACTTTGTTCTTTTTGAATCAGTGACTGAAAATATGAAATACCAAAAACTTTATTTTTTGAGATTTTTCAAAAAATACTCGAAATTCTAACTAAACATTGAATAACTTCTTTATTTACAAACATAATTACACTAAACTTTTTTCCAAGTGTTAAACGTTGTTGTTCAAAGCAATTGTTCAAAGATTGAAAAAATTGCTTAAAAATTACGGATTTTTTAAAAGAAAATTTTGTGTTTTTCGTCTAATACCCTTTTTATACACTCACTTCCAAAAGTTAAGCACGAAAATGTAAAATGCAAAAATATCAACAAATACTGCTTTGATTGATACAAAATTTGGCAGTAAAGTAGCATATATATTTATACATAAAACAAAATTAATAATTGTATACAGAAATGAAAAAAAATATTAAATTTTTGTAAGTTATCAGATAATGTCATACTGGAGACTTAAACAGAATTATGTATACAGTGAATAAACAGCATAAAATGAAAAAACAGGACATTAATAGGTTATGTGATCCCCCCTCATCTGTATGCAAAGTTTATACCTTCTGACCATGCTTTCAATTAGGTGGTCAACCACCGCAGAATTAAGCAATCATCATTCTTCTTGTAGAGCAGTTTCCAGCTCAATAAGAGTGGCTGGAGGTGGGAAACGTGAAGATACAGCACGGGCGAGAGCATCCCAAAGATTTTCAATGGGATTAAGGTCGGGCGAATATGCTGGCCACGCCATACACGCAATCCCTCCACTCTCCAGGTAATCTTCGACGATGTCAGCTCTATGGGGACGTGTGTTATCGTCCATTAAAACAAAAATAGGGCCAACTGCTGCAGCGTACAATCTCACAATGGGTTCTATTACTTCATCTCGGTACCGGATAGCTGTCACAGAACCCTGTTTAAAGATGTGCAGATCAGTGCGGTATCCTAATGAAATCCCTGCCCACATCATAATGCTTCCGCCTCGGAATGCGTGATGTTCGGTGATGTTTTGGGGCTGATTGCGTGTTCCTTGTTTACGCCATATCCTTATATGCTTGTCATCTAGCTCCAGAGCAAATCTTGACTCATCAGTAAACATGACATTGCCCCAGTCAGACACAGTCCAATTGCCATGTTCCCGGCACCACTTTAATCGTGCCCCTTTTGATTGGACGGATAGCGGAACACAAACTCGAGGTAACCGGGCATACAGTCCATTCATATGTAATCTTCGGCGTACAGTAGCTGCAGATATAGCTTTACCAATGGACGCTGTAACCATAGATGTCACACGTGTTGAGGTCGCTCTGCGATTCCGCTTGGCTACAATAGCAATATATCGATCTTCCGCGGGAGTTGTAACCCTTGGGCGACCACCTACGGGCCTTCGGACAACTGTCTGTGCGGTTTGGAATTGTTTCCATAAACGTGAAATTACAGAATGATGAACGCCGAAGAAAAGAGCAACATCTGTGATCGACTGTCCTGCTTCAATGCGCCCCACAGCACGCCAGCGCTCAGAATCTTCCATTCGTTTTCTGGAAATCATAGAAACACGTATGTTTTGAAAACAAATTGTACAAAAGTTTTAAACGCCTTCTATTAGCACTTACAGTCAACTTCTGTAACCCTTCATAAAGCTGGCTTCTTATAAGACTGCCCTTTTTGCATTTTTCTTGACATGAAAGCATGATTGGCTGTTACCTAATATCTTTGCATACTTCCATCTACCTCTGCAGCGAATTGCATCCTCTTCAATTCTGATTGGATTCCGGAAATTAGCATTTTCCTCTTCGTGCTTAACTTTTGGAAGTGAGTGTGCAAGAAATCATTCAAGCTGTTGTATAAATATATTGTTTAAAAATTACTATTATTTGTTATCTATGGAAAAAAAATTTAGAGAGTATATTTTAAAAATTATGCCTTTCAAAAAAATTAAAACTTAAAAGAAAAATTCGCAAACTACGTTTAGCGCTTTAGTGTAATTGGCGTTAAAAACCGGTTTTTCGCGCCAAACCACACTTCATGCCTTAACTCTTTGGCAAAGAAGTTGACTGTAACAACTAAAAATCACCAAATTTCACGGTATGTAATTAATACTGTTTTCTTAATTTGGATTTTTTTTCTGGTAGAGCATTGGGGACGACTAAGCATGATGGAACCATTGATGCGATGTTTTCACGATTCATGAATCACGTATCTACCGACACGTTCACGTATCATACTTTAGTTACCCCAAGCCTCTAGTCACAGTGATTAATAATTAATACTCACAGTGATATTAACTCACTGCTTCTCAAACTTTTAATATTTGCGACCCAATTTTCAATCATAATTTTCATCGCCGCCCCCCCCCCCCATTCAACAATGTATTCGAATACAATAATAATAATTGACTTTTATGCTACAACTACAATATGATCTTTATTATAAACCGTACAAAAATTATCTAGATAACTGTTAAACTTTGTATATGTTACTTTTTAAGTAGCAGATACATTAAGTAAGTTACTTTCAAGTAATCTATGGGATAGATATCATACTACTTTTAATTTTTAAATTGTAACAGATTACAATAAATATGCATCATATATTTCATTTTTTACTATGTCAGAATGCATATTGTTTTGCATCCTTTCATTAAATGAATAATTTTTTTTCAAAAAAAATCTTTTTATTTTTTATTTTTGACATGCTTGTGCCCTCCTAGAGGGGCGTGCCCCATAATTTAAGAATCCCTGTATTAATAGAGAAGGAAATCAACCTTCTTAAAAATGTACTCATGTACTATGAGTAACATATATTTATGTAATATAATTGACGTATATTATTTATATATATATATATATATTATTTTACAGAATCCATATGAAAAATGTGAATAAAATAAAGAAAAATGCATGATTTCAGTATTGCGTTTATTTACCCTACTATCTAATCAAAGACTACTGGAGTCGTGCGTCGGAGTCGGATTTTCTGGATTTGCGCATCACTTCTACATTAATAAATCATTGTTATTGCGTCCTGTAACAAAGTTTGTACCGTGAATCAAGATGAATCTGTATGTACGGATTACAAAAGTACCAGAAATACAAAATTCTGGTACAAAGTAGGTATGGACTACTTTGACCGTGTTGTGTTGATTTCCTCTAATTTTAAATTAATTAACCTAAATTTCGATAATAAAAAAAACCCTTTATCAGAAGAAGTATTAATCTGGCAGTAGTGACGCGTTTGATTTCGTTACATAAGATATCAGTTTAACGTTCTTCAGATAAATCTTTACTAAATTTACTGTTTAATAAATAGAATACAACCTTTTTCTTATTAGATACACACAAATCAGAGAGAATATTAAATTATCTTATATTCAGTACATTTTTATAGTCTTATTCACTTCTGTGCACCTAAAAATCGTTTAGCACAGTGCACAAAACATTAGACATTGGAACTGTGATCAGTTGGAGATCCTTTTACTCACTGCTGAGTCCAAATTCAATCTATACGCTGATTATCGACATCTGGAAAGTCTCGGGGATTGGTGACATAATATCAGAGAAAGTGATTGGTAGGACTTCGGACGTTTGATGGCATCCTATCTGACGGGCTCACTAGATTTTATTGTCTTTGACAGAGGCTCAGAAACCAATAAAAGGTATAGAAATGAAATCTTGGATCTCTATATTCTGGAGAGTGAGGAGATATTCGTCGAATGAATTCGCCAGCCAGATCTCCATACCTTAACCTTACAGACCATATTTGGAATGCTGTTGGGAGAGCAATTGAAATCTGCCTTTCCCCTTTAACAACATGAAAACAGCTTAATAGAGAAATAAGATTTCCACTGTGATTTTAAACGGTCTCTAGCATAAAATCACATTAGTGCTGCAAAAATGTAAGAGGTATACTCCCTATTCCATCTTCTTAACTTTCAGACATTTCTGCGTGCTTGCCTCTTTAATATTTTTGTCATAAATATTAACACTATATTGACCCTGTGATACAGCCCCCTTTGGTGACCGTACCTTTGATTGTCAGCGTGAGCAAGAGGTGTAGGATTTGTAAAAGGAATAGACATTTTAAATTCTTAATATAACTTTATTAAGAATAGAACTTAAATGTCTAACAATTTAGATAAATTTAAATAGCGAGAATCTAGAATGAGAACAAACACACACAATGATAGTTAAACCGTATCGCGTAACTTAGACCACTTTCTCTAAATAATTATTCAATCCGCCTATTCTCACTTCTAATAATATTACAAGTCCTAAAATCAAATAATCAGTCCTACCTTAATCCAACTAAGATTCGATTTCTATATGAAGACGTCTGGGCGAGAGCGTGCAATGGTATGCACCTTGTATTACTGGTTTACTTTCCAGGTAACTTCGCGAGTGGCTGTCAATTCACGCTTGTATCTCTTCAAACATAACTTTTCTCAAATTGCCATCCTGCTTACTGAAACTTCTGTGCTTTTAAAAGCTATTTTATTTGCATTTCTTGTTCACATTTCGCTTCTTGGGTTTTGGTTGGAAAAGAGTTGCCATTAATCTTGGCCCCCAAAGAACCCAGAGGTTATATTAAAGAAAAGACGCGTGAGCCCGTTACAACCCCCACCAAGAAACAAAACGTGATTTATTTGAGGGTCTTAATGGCTCTTAAGAAATTACGTGCCTAAATTTTCTTTTCTTAATCTCCTCACTTTCCAAGTTTTATTTAAATTTTAACCTTGAATCCTCATTTCAACTATTAATTTTCAATATTCAACTTCAACTTTAATTTTCATTATTCATCTTAAATTTAATTTTTAATATTTCTCCTTAATTTGAACTCTTGACAGCCACAATAAATTTTACTCAATTAATTAGACCAACATTAACAGTTATGCATTTTAATCATGGTAGATTCTCACTTTTATATACAAGAGCTATTCAGAAAGTAAGGAACGTTTTGGAATTAAAAAGAAACTAAATACAAGGGGAAAAAATTATTGTACACATCAGAAAGAGCGACTAAATTTCTACTTTTCTACATAGTTACCACACAAACAAATTGAGGCACTTATTATAGCTTTGAAATTCCTTCGTCATAGAATTCTGCCGCCTGCGATCTCAACGCACCCGCAGCTCCTTGTCGTCGTCAAAACGCTGCCAGTTCTTCATTCTTGGAAACAAGTGAAAAGCAAGATCGGGAATATAGAGCGGGTGAGGGAAACCTCCCATTTCAATTAATTGAGGAGTTCTTGACATCAACTTAAGCGGCCAGTTCGTCAGTCAAAATGCTAGGGCGTCCAATCTTCTCTTCCTCGTGAACGTTAGTTCGGCCATTTTTAAACTGAATGCAACATTTCCGGATTGAACTTTCATTCATTACGTTGTTTACGTACACTTCACACACTTGCCGATAAATTTCCATAGGTTTTAGGTCTTTTGCCTACAAAAAACGTATCACAGACCGCACCTCACAACTGGCGGGATTTTCAATTGCAGCGCACATTTTTAATTTGAATATCGAACAAATGGGCAGCGTTGAAATATTCCCATTGTGATGGCTGGATGCCGGCTGAGATGCTGAGAACGCAGACACCAAAATATACGTGATCGGAGTACGCCTAGCGACATCAGACGGAAACGTTCCTTACTTTCTGAATAGCCCTCGTATGTGGGCCAGCCTCATTTAAACGGGGTGACCGGGAAAAAAACCATCCTTGACTTGGATGAAAAAAACCGAGGTCAGCAGGCCCCATAACTAACTTAACTCTACTTAATTACTATTTAATGTTACTTAAACTATTATAACAATCTCGTTTTCCATTGCACTTGCATTCATTTCAGATTACAAAAAAACTTTCGAGACTTGGTTTTCAATTTGGAATTCAGACTCTGTCACCCTGAAATAAAAACTCTTTAAGTTACTTGGCAAAATCTATATTCACATAATACCAGTACATTTCACAATTTTTATACATTATATATCACTTTTAAATTACAATTAATTTTCATATATACATCTCATCTGGTCCTTCCGATAAACTTCCCATCAGTCGCGCAGCGCCGTTAGTTATTGTTAGTAACCTGTCTACGCCGCGTTTCCCCGAACCAGATGTACATTAATATGAAACAATACAACAATATATATATACACACTATACAATTACAAACATTTTTCAACAAATCATTAAAACAAATAACCAAAGGAATTGTCGCATCTCAGCGAAGTCATACATCGATGTAAACAAATGCATAGTTACAATTGTTTTCTCCATCCATTGAGAAAAAAAATTGTACAAGTCAAAAGTTCAAAAAAAAAATACACTCATTGTAGTGTCAACTTTTCCTTGGATTATAATTTTTAAATACCACCCGAGACTTCCTTCTCTTCAATAATTCTTCCGACCACTTGTTGGAAAGAATATAAAATGAAACGATACAACCTGATTTTTATGGCTTGGCGTCTCCCACTAGAACCTCCAAGGGTAATATACTGTTGGTCTTCGCTCCTCTTCTCTTTTCCTGGCTGCTTTGCTGAGGATTTTCATTTTTGTTGGTCTTCCTGCTCCTTGATCTTGCCTGTTCCTTGATGAAGGGTCTGTAGTTTTCTCCTCGGCTGTCCCTGGCTCGAACTGGTCTGGCTTCATTTGACTTCACTTTATTGGTTAGTCGGGACTAGGGATCTTGCTTCTTTCGCGGTCTGAGGTTACACCTCTCTCTATCCTGAACTACTACTCCTTCCGTTCGTTTCCTCTTCCTACTTATATAAATATTAGTAGTATTATTTGACAATAATTTTCTCTTTTTATGGTCTACACGTTTCTCCATCTTTCTTTGTGGTCCACCTGACCAAGATCCACGCGATCGTTTATATCCTAATCTTTCCTGGCGTTTTCTCTTAATCTTTTTTTCATTATTTGAAAAAGAGCTAGGTAGTGATCCGATAAGTGGTCCGCGATTATCGGCTTTACCTGTGTGTCTCTCACATTGATTTGACTTAAGATTTATCCCTTTTTCCTCTAACTCACGCTTTACATCTGACCCCTTCTTCCTACCATATGGCGACTCCTTTGATCTTCGTTGTACGCTTCCTCAACTACTCGTTTCCTGACATGAACTAATGCTATCCGAGCTACCTGTTCCTATCTCAATCTCGTCACATTTTCTATGACGATATATTCTCACTTGATCAACATTGACCGTTAACCTTTTTCCTGACCGTCATATGATGACATTATTCTTTCTTACTTCTAATACCCTCAATAAGTTTAAAGTCTTTGGACCAATTCTCACATATCGTCGCATTAACAGAGCTATCTTCCGGGTTTTCTAAATATCTGTAGATATGACCTAATTCTGGGTCATTCTTTTGCTCTGTTATTAACTGTTCTCGCGACGTAAGTACCAAATCTCTGATTATTGCACAATTAACTTGCTTTCCCATTGTACTTTCAAACTTTTCTGGATAAAACATCCGCCACCGCATTTTGAGTTTCAGGCCTATGTTCCCATTCTATATTAAATTCTGCTAATTTGAGTGCCCATTTGATCATCCTACTTGACAAATTTTTTCCATGAGTTAAACGTGTTAAAACAGCGTGATCAGTAATAACTTTAATCGGCAGTTATCCTAAATATGTTCTGAATTTATTCAGCGCCCAAACTACTGCTAAACATTCTCTCTAGGTTACTGTATAATTCCTCTCAGCGTTTCTAAGTGTACGCGAAGCAAATACAACTGGTCTCTGTTCCTGATTGAGAACCGCTCCCACACCTATTGAACTTGAATCTGTGAATAACTCGAAAGGCTTTTTGAAATCCGACAATTTTAAAACTGGCGACTTTGTTATGGCCGCCTTGACCGCGTCGAATGCCTTCTGCGCCTCAATTGACCAGAAAAAAAATTTAAATTTCGTTTAAGATTATAAAGGGGTTGACAAAGATCAGCATGATTTTTAATAAATTTCGCGTACCACTGGGACATACCCAAAAACTTGGATACCTCCTTGGAATTACGCGGTGGTTTCATTTCAAGTATGCCTTGAACCTTTGTCTCATCCGTTTTGATTCCTTCCTTACTAATAATCAATTCTAAATACTTCAATTCAACACAAACAAATCTACACTTTTCTTTATTTAATGTTATATATAATCCTGCATCTTGCAAAAACGTAAAAACCTCCCTTAAATGCTCAACATGTTGAGTGAATGATGGAGACGAGATAATTACGTCGTCCATATATACATTCACAAACCTCCCTATCACCGGTTTCAATATAATTTCTATCGCTTTCTGAAAATTGGGAGCCGCCCCTGATAAGCCAAATGGCATACGCCGAAATGCGTAGGTGCCACTTTTTACTACGAACGCAGTCTTAACAATATCACTGGGGTTTACTGCCATTTGAGATGACGTGTAGGGGATATTCGTTATCCAATCATCTATTAACGGTAAGGGATAGCGTGGATACTTCGTGACCGAATAAGGTTTCCTATAGTCAACCGCAAATCTATATGCTTCCGGATTATAGGGTGGTAACCCATTATTTTTTTTTACATAGCACAACAGGTGACGCGTACGGGAATTGAATTGGAACTATGGTTCCTTCTTTCAACATTTTCTCAATATGAAAATCGAGTATC
>BMAV01008278.1:154130-210195 GCA_019973955.1 Trichonephila inaurata madagascariensis
GAAAAAAAAGACGAATCCTCACAATTTAACCTGCTCTTCCCCTAGATTTCATCTTCAATATTTTTAAAGCGAGTGAAATAGCATAAAAAATTTATTATTATATAAAACAGTGCTGAGATAATATAAAGCATTGCGTAAGAAAAAAAAGCGCTTATTTTATTTTAATTAAAGATACAGAAAACTTAACAAAATTTAATTAATTTTATTCCAGTAAAACTTACTTATATTTTGATTTTCACTAAATCCATTAAAATATGTGTATATTATTATAAATTCATTTTTCATTTTATTAAATGCAGGAATTTGTTACACAAACTTAACTTACGCAGGTGTCAAAGAATAATCAAATTATAAGTAAGAAATAAATAACGTAATTTTTAATTAATTATAATTATGTATAATCAATATTATAAAATAAAAGAAAAAGTAAAATGTTGAGCTTTATGTCAAAATGTAAAATTTAGATTTTCTTAGATCGTTAAAGAATTATTCTAAAATAGTTTAGTTCTTTGAAGCTCTATCTTCTTTTAAATGAAAATATCTACTTTGAGATACATGCAAACGGCTTCAATCAAGAAAATTACGTGGAATTTGTGTTTTGATTAAAAGTTGTTGTACGTATTTGCAACATATGTATTCCAATAGACATCGTCAAAAATCAACTATTCCTTTTTGGAAACTGCACTGTTAATGATTTTATAATAGTTTTTCTCTTTTAGAATATATTTGCAGAATACATCATACTCTTAATCTATTCTGTTTTGATACATTAAAATTCATAATACTTAAAGAATACGTAGAATAATTCTAAATTTTATTTACAAGCATTTTCAAAAAATTAAAATGATATTTTCTTTTGATATAATTCTTCTTATATATGCTGAAAATTATGATAAAACATTTACTGCGACAAATAAATGAGATGAACGGAAGGTAGGTGTTTCGCATTATACTATAAAATGTGAATATCCTAAGGCTATAAACGTTGGTGCATATTAAATAGTGCCACACTGTAGTCGTTTCATGTTTTTATTTAAAAATCCATCGAATTGCACAGCTGATACGCATTAAGTCAAATTCCTTACGTTGTCGTGGTGTGGAAATTAAAAGTGTGGTCTCTAGCTCGGCTATCGTTCTCATCATTTGATCGTCATTTAAATTACGAGGTCCATCTTTTTACTTTGTTCCTAATGGAACTTGTAAATGAAATATTAATAATTTATCAATTTACCTACGTGTTCCTAAAAATAAATTCTTTAAATACGCATAAGAAATTTAAAATTATAGTTTTTTCAACAATAATAAATTTTTTTCATTAGTAAAAAAAAGGAAATGCTTTTGAATTTTTAGAATACTTGGTAGTAAAACGCAAGCAATAAGCTGGTATCAAAGACAAAATATTATGACTACAAACATTTTTAATTTGCCGAAAAGCTTCATGTATCTCGGTAAACTTGTTTATATAAAAGGATTGTATTATTCTTATTCATACTGAATTGTTTCATTTGCGAATAATGACAACATATTGGGGCTTCTTAATTTTTTTCACCTTTTGGACAAAAAAAGTTGTATTCTTACTCTTTGGATAATCCTTACTTCTTATTTAAAATTTTAAAAGAATTGCATAATGCTTAAACTCTAAGATCACTGCTCTGATTTTTGTGTGTGATTTTGGGCATAAGATAGAGCGAGTATATTCCTACGAAGCCAACTCCTTCGATCAACATTCAAAACAATTACAAAAACCTTTTCTCAATGCACAGACTCCTCAATCGAGTTAGATAACTGTGACAACAATTTTTCTTTACTTTCTTTGACTTTCTTCAAAACGAAGAAAGACTAGTTTCAAATATCACTCCCCCCCCTCCCCCCTCCTCTTCGTTTGGACAGTCCCCTAAAGTGACTGGGTCCTTTTTACCTTTCTCTAAAAATTAAACACAATATCAGTTCTCCGAACGGTTATTTTAATTCTTCTGATAACATTCGCAAAGTAGAAGAGACTTTTTGGAGGGCTTGGTCGGCATAGTTTCTATTTATCCTATGTCCGACAATTTAATAGAAAAGGAAATACCCTTCCTAAGGATTTATTACGGCAATAAGGGGAAGAATAGTTTGCCGGCTACTTGAAAGCAACTTTGGAAGATTTATTAGAAGGCAGATGTGCATTTCTACGTTTTCTTACACCAAAGAGGCATATGATAATCAATAATGACCAAAAACTGAAGAATTAACTATAGTCAAGGGGGAGAAGCATTCTTTGTCGCTATAAAAGATTTTACAACTTGCTCATTTACAAGAACCATCTGATTCTGTATTCAGAGTTTCAAACGTTCAAGAGCGCATCCGAACACTCCGTTCTTTATACTGTTGTACATAAAATGCGTGACTCACGAATAAATAGGCGAAAAAAAAAAAAAAGAGAGAACGAACACATTTCTTACTTTAATACAACTATCTGTTAGACTACATTCTGATTATATTTATTTTTCAGATAGATTTTAGGGCATTTTGCAAAATTTTTCGTAATTATTATTATAAAAGAAACTTACTATATATATATATATATTTTATAAATTAAAAAAAAAAAACTTAACGCTTTAAAAAATCAAGAAATTTAACATTGTAGAACTTTTGAAGTATACTCGTAATATATAACAAAAGCAAAAATTTCATTCTTGTTTCTAAGTTTTTTGGATAAATCCGGGCATTTTTCTTATGCTGATGAACTCGTAATATTCGTTTTCTATAAATTTGAAAGAAAAAAAATACCGGGATTAATAGTTTTTATTTTTTGTTTCGAAGACTCAACTTTTATACATCAATTGTCATAATAAAAAATGTCGAAGTTAGTTTCTTGCTTTTAATAAATAAATTCGAAGGTTTGTGTGAATAGATAGTTTTAAAAATCTATAACAAATATTTCTGTAATATTTTTTGTTGCAAAAATCTTTTTTTTTTTTCGTTTTTTTGTTATTTTTTATGTGACTAAAAAAATTTTTTTTTGGATGTTTCGATACAAAATTTTAAGTTTTTTTTAAAACTAAATATAACGTAAGATAACAGTAAAAATATTTTTCTGTAAAGCAATACATTGGGTAATTATGAAAATTTTTTTATCAAAAACTAAATGCTTAAAATTGCTTAAAATTCTCCACAAATATACTTTTAAGCAGTTTTACATGTATAAAAATGAATAAAAATGTAGAACTGAAGTATTTTTAAATCTGACAGAAGAACAGCTATACGTGTATTAGTAAAAAAAACAACCATGCATTAATAAAATACGTAATTAAATTCTTTAGTATGTAAATATAATAAAAATCGTAAAAAAATCGTTAGTTTAAGTTACTCTAACAATTTTTTGAATGAACTGTGAAAATAAAATTTTTATGTAACATATACTTCTTTTAATAGTACTAAAATATATAATTATTTGAAAAATAAAGAGGAACACATATTGAAAATTAAAAATTAATTTCCAAGTAATTAAATATTGTTTAACTTCAACATATTAATCCAATAATTTCATATTTTAATAACAAAAAAAATTTATTCTAGGTTAGAAATTTTTATACAATAAAAAGTGGAGTAATAGAATTTATTCATTACAAAAAGGAAATAAAGTTATTTATTATAAGCAAATTTATTTAAAAAAGGTGTATTAGTGTAATGATTTTACAAATTTTTTTTATAGTTCGTATGCGTACGAATGTAAGCAAATCAAAATAATAAACATTTTCTAATTGAAGCAAAAGGAACAGATTTGGGAAATATGTAATATAATAAAACGATTTTAATTAGCGTGGGACTTTTTGAAAACAATTATTAAATTATTTTCTATTAATATAATAAAATAGAATTTAGAGATGGATAAGTAAAGGCGTAACAAAAACCCCTTACAAAAATAACTGTGTAAAGATTAAATTTGCAAGTGAAGAACTGGCATAAGAGGGAAAAAGAGGGAATTCTAGATAAGTGGGAAAGAGAGAACTCTTCCCCCGCCCCCTCTGAATACAAAAGAGACCGGTCAAGTGATTGACGTTTCTGGATTCTAATAGACACCACGGTTACCCGAACGCTGTTAAAGCGGGAAAAGAAGAGCTTGGTCGCTACTCCGACCAGCGCCGTCCTTTAAGGAGCTGTCCTTTTTGGTGGCACTATCGACCAGCCCCGTCCTCTAAAGGTTAATATAACTTTATTAAGAATAGAACTTAAATGTCTAACAATTTAGATAAATTTAAATAGCGAGAATCTAGAATGAGAACAAACACTCACAATGATAGTTAAACCGTATTGCGTAACTTAGACCTCTTTCTCTAAATAATTATTCAATCCGCCTACTCTCACTTCTAATAATATTACAAGTCCTAATATCAAATAATCAGTCCTACCTTAATCCAACTAAGATTCGATTTCTATATAGAGACGTCTGGGCGCGCGTGCAATGGTATGCACCTTGCATTACTGGTTTACTTTCCAGGTTACTTCACGAGTGGCTGTCAATTCACGCTTGTATCTCTTCAAACATAACTTTCCCCAAATTGCCATCCTGCTTACTGAAACTTCTGTTCTTTTAAAAGCTATCTTATCTGCATTTCTTGTTCACATTTCGCTTCTTGGGTTTTGGTTGGAAAAAAGTTGCCATTAATCTTGGCCCCCAAACAACCCAGAGGTTATGTTAAAGAAAAGACGCGTGAGCCCGTCACAACCCTAATGACACTGGAAAAAATAATAAAAAATGTTCGCTTAAGTTAGAAGAAATAAACTTAATTCAACTAAAATTGTTACATATAAGGAAATTATTGATGTTTTATTAATTCTTTTATTGACTCATTATTTATTTACTGTGTAAAATCTTTAAATTATGTTTTTGTTTTTGACAAGTATAAATAAACATTGTCTTTTTCACTGCGTATTTTCGAACTACTTTCGCAATTTTCAAATCTGAACTTGCGAGTTCTTGAGATGTCATCAACACATCGAAAATGGCTATACATGTCATACCTTTTATCCTGGCATGGCCTTTTAGCAGAAGGATTATAATACTCGGACCTTTTTGCAGGAGGAATTACAACACTGTCATCATCAGTTAAAATATTTTTGTTAGTAGGTAGATACTGCTATGTAGCTTAAATTTTAAGACATCCATTTTGATTTCTTGTAGTAATTTATTTGATCTTTCATCTTGTTTGTACTGAAATTAAGCACAGCTAAAACAATGAAATGCTCAAGATACTTTGATGATCCAAAGTTGTCTTTCCATTCCAAATATTTTTTCTTCATCGGTCTCATCTGAGCGTGATTCTCCTTCCAGTAGACGGGGTTCATATGTTTATGTGTTCATATGTATGTATGTATGCATTGTCATCATCCTAGAGAATCGGATTTATTCATCAATTGTAATATTTTTGTTATGTGAGAATTATTAACCAAGTTTTTCTTTAAAAGTTAGCCCAGTATTCCATGAAAAATAATAAAATGTATCACACACAGAAAATTTTATTATTTTAAAAACAATTAAACCGCACCTTACCAACTCCCACCGTAAAGTCAATTTTTTAGGGGAGGAAGAGATATGAATGCAGATATCTGCGTAGAAATGAAAATGCCCTATCCCTCAACACATTAATTGCAAAATAATTGAGAGGGAAAAAAAGGGACTTGTCCATGGCACCACTCAAGAAAATATAGTATTAATTATGCAGCAATATATTTTGTTTTTATTTAGGCTTCCATCAAAATAATTGAAACAGAAAAGAAAACTCACATGGAAAGCATTTATCTTTGCAGCTCTACAGTAGTTCAAGTAAAGTCCAAGTCGCTCGATCGTGCGGGTGATAAAATCCTGAGCCCTATACAAGCAATATTAATGGAGTATAGTTAATATTTTTACAATTATTTTTAAGCATTACGACAAAAATGTATATCCAAGCAATTAGAACTATACTGATAATTACCTTTTTACGATAGATATAAAGACGAGTTTTCATTGTATTTGTAAATAAAACTAGATTTTCCAGCTGAATGTAAAACGTTAACTATAACTGTCTTCTATTGATAAAAAGTGATACCTTAATCTTTCTGCTAACCTGCTCAATCGTTCGAATCAGGCTTTTTTTACATATGACTATTCCAGAAACAAAAACTTATAAAAATGTCTAATCCGCATGATCGTACGGGTTGAGTCTTAAAGAGATGCATATATATAATTCGTTTATGATATTTTTTAATTTTTTATGACATAAATATATACCTAATTCCATTAAAATGAGCCTTGCGCACCTGCTTGATTTACAGATTTTTCGCAAATTGTATGTTCAGAATGTGTGAATGATAAGTTTACGAAGAACCAAAAAAACGCTTACTATTTTAAAATAATCCTACACAGTTACTTCCAAAGTTAAAAAAAATTCTGATTTCATAAAATATTTTCATTTTTCGTAAAATCCATAATACTTGTACTGTTTCTATAACAAAAATACCACTGAAAACATTACTTGATTCACATATTTTTATTTTTATTCCATATTTTAAAATCCCCTAATGTTAAGACATGTTTATTTTATTTATTTATTTAAGAATGAAAAAATGTCCATTTGGGAGTGCAGAACCAAACTATTGAATAATATAATCTCTATACATCTTTTATTTCTTTTATTGCAGGCAATTCTTAAAAGGCATTGAAAATAGGAAGTGGACAGGAGGAAGAGATAAAAAAGAAACAACCTTCTACAGCGGTTGGTAAAAGCATATGTCCTGGAAAACACAGAAGAATGTGTACTTAATATTTGCTTAGAAAAATAAAATATCATTCATAGAGTTGCTTGAATTAATAGTAACGAAAATGGGCTGTCTTTCCGAAACATAAATAAGGATTATCTCATCTGGTAGGATTTTATTACTGCTATGCACTTTCTACATATGTGTCCAGTTAAGTATTTCATCTCTTACACTCTGTCTCAAAAAATAAGCATAACTCCAGAAGAAAGGTTACAACAACAAGATTTACACGTGTACCTTGTAGTGAAATGCGATAGTTGTTTTACAGTAAAATACACATTGCTGCGTAATGCAATAGATATAAAAATAGGTTCATTTCAGCAGATACCATTTCTTTCGATACGCTGTTTGTTCATTGTTTCAAACGTTTGAAAATGAGTCATTTGAAAGAAAACATTCTGAGGAATGCAGATTGCGCGAACCTTAAATGTCGAGTACTCAGGGCATCGCTTTTAAAATCAACTTAAAGTCATGAAAAACCCCAGTCATGAACAATCACCCGTGGGGATCTTGTCTGCGTTATCGGACGAATTCAACTTCCTTCGAGTCATCAGGATCTCAAAAAACTGTAAGCGGCTTCATGAGAGTCATATATTGTAACGTCGTGAGTAGTTAGCAAACAAGAAAATTTGTCACAGCCTCATTTTAAAATTAAAACAGTATTTAATAGCTTCATATGTTACTAAAAAGTCCAATAAATATGCCAAGCCGGGCGGACAGTCTGTTTCACGAGAGTTCAATCCTTATTCCGAAAGGCACTCGACAATCCCTTGCTTTTCCGGGCTCCTCTCCAGTTTACTCCATCCAGGGCTCTACATCAAGTTTTCCATTCAGGGCTCGATCTCCGTCTCACTCCAGGGCTCGATCTCCAAGTTTTTTTCCTCTCCCACCTTTTCTCCTCAAAATTAACCCCTTTTAAACACCAGGGCGGGTCCACCACACGCCCCTCGTCTTCCTCATTGGCAGGCCAAAAAAACGGTCTGCCCTCGTCCCCGGGCCACATTCGTCTCCCATTTGTGCGGCAAACACAAACACATTCCTCGTCTGTCTGGAATCTAAGGGTGCCATAATTCTCATCCAACTTCTGAAATTCCCATTCATCACACACCACCTGGGCCTTATAACCCCATTCTCTAGGCACCGACTTTCATACAAGCTTCGCCTATACGTCAACCTATTGTCACCGGCACTCTTTGGTTATTGTAAATTCCAGACTCGATGTCTGCGTTTGTCCGTGGCCAGACAATAAACAATGACCCCATGGCCACGTGCCCTTGTCACCTAACGTCTGTTTGGAGCCATACAACTTCGCTTGAATAGATGGGTGAGGTTCACCCCAATCGAAGACGTCACAATATATTCCAGATGACTATCAGTAAGACGTCGTCTGACTGGTCAGTTGCAGTGGGCTCTCAATCGCATCCATGGGTACATAATGGTTCGCAAATAATGGTTAGAGCAGCTAGGGAATTTAGATGTTCCATGCCCTGGAATACTGAAACACAAAGATTTAAAATAAAAACTTGAAAGAGCAAACTATGCTTTTCCTCATGCAAGACTGCTAGGGTGAAAAAAATCAAGAATCTAAAGCAGTGCTTCTCAAACTTTCAATATTCGCGACCCAATTTCCAATCATAATTTTCATCGCCCCCCCATACAATAACAATGTATTAAATGCAGTAATAATGTATAATAATTTGACGCTAAAGCTACAATAAGATCTTAATTATAAACCATACAAATTATCAAGATACGTAAGTATTAAATTTTGTATACAACTTTGTACATGATAAGTCCATGGAAAAACCACTAGTAATTATTAAATTTGTTCTAAAGTTAGTATTGATACTTAGTATCAAGTATTTTGTGCCGTACTGATACATTTATGCGTATAGTATATCATATAGTATGTCAGAGTAAATGTGTATTTTATTTTTTATTATGTAAGAATATATTTTGTTTTGCTTCCTTTTAGTAAATTGAAAATTTTTAAATAAACTTTTATTTTCAACTCTTCGATGTGCTCGCTCCCCCTTGTAGGGTTATCACGCCCCCCTAGAGAGACGCGCCCCACAGTTTTAGAAACACTGATCTAAAGTAAAAAACATGCATATTGTATGTAATATAAATAACAAATACTGATATTAACTACACTATTTGGTCAAAGTACGCGGACTCCTCCTCCCCTAAAAATGTAGATCTGGCAAGTGACGTAATTTGATGCTTAACCGAAAGCTATAAATGTGTTGGTAGGGGTCTGTCAGGTCATAGTTCAGTTCAGTACAGTGATGATCACTGTAAAAATGGAGACTTGGCCAACGCCTTATGCTCCGATAGAATGTGGATTAGTTTTTAACTTAAGTTGTAACGTACAGTTAGTGATTGCACTGTCCATCAGTAGTTTTAATTATCGCCTTGTGTTTTAACTGAAATTGATAAAAGAGTATTGAAAATGTATTAACTGGAATTTTAGAATCTATTGGTTGATGTTAAGAATTCTTCAACTATTTGAACTTGCTCTATTGTTTTACATTTCGCTATTGAGGAATACGACCATTCTCCGTGGTTGGAGATAAAATTTTTCAAAATTTCACGCTGCGATTTGTATTTGACACAGTTTAATATAAAATGTTCACTCGTTTCTGGTACTTGACAATCTGCACACAAAGCAGAATCTGTTTGTTTAAAAAGGAAATAAATATCATTTAATGGTAATTTTTTAGCTCGTAACTTATTGATTAAAATTTCTGTATTTTTATTTTTTGCTGCCTGTCTATTCCACTTTTCAAGATGAGAGATATAAATATAATTTTTATGTCTTGCTTTTTTTTCCATATTTCTTCGTTTTTACTTTTGTGTTGTTTTTTGAAATATGTATGTAGGTCTTCCCAAGTAATCCAAGGAATAATATTCCACGGTTCTGGAGAGGCTTTAGCTAACTTATCAACTTCTTAATTAACTTCTATTCCTTTGTGAGCTGGTACCCAAATGAATGTAATTGATTGAGCTATTTGGAGGCACTCATGTAAAGTTGAATTTAAATTTAATATTATCGTATTGGATTTTCTATTAATATTTTGGATACTTTTTAGAACTGATAGGCTGTCCGTCAGGATAAAATAGTTTTCTGTTTCAGAAACCCAATTTTTTAACTCAGTCCATATGGCTATAGCTTCAGCTGTGAAAATTGAAATTATTTCTTTCAGTATAAAATTTTGTCGAACTTTTTTCTTGGGGATCAAAATTCCTATTGACGTTTGATTGGAATTTTTTGAACCATCTGTTGCTATTATGATATTGTTATTAAAGTTTGACTGAATGTAATCATTAAACATATTTTGTACTATAACATCTGGAAGATCCTTGTTTTGAAATGGTAGTTCATAAAATAGATGTTTATTTTGTGATTTTCATAGATTGGAGGGGGAGTGATCCACTGAAGAATATCCACTTTAGATATACATAGTTCTTGGAGCAGGTTGGTTGTCTTTTGAAAAATACTGATCTCTTTTTCTCTATATTTATAAAAAATATTATTTATATCCCAAAATAACTTTGCGTTCGGTGACCAATCTCTTAATGTTATTTGTTTAGTTATAAATTTGTGGCAAAGGGAATTATGACGATTAATAATACTTCCATTCATAGACTCTGCTCTTAATAAACCTAACGGGGTGTTTCTTGGGAGACCTAAGGCTAAACGTAAGGCAGCATTGTAAATCGGTTCTAATTTCTGTCTGTTGCTATTGCTAGAAAAGGAAAAAAGTTGACTTCTATAATCAAAGATAGAACGGATTGTGGCATTAATAATATTTAAAAGATGATCAGATCTTGTTCCTATTTTCGGAGAAGATAAGGCTTTAATGGTATTTAAATTTTTGAATCCTTTCTGACGTAGGTAATGTATATGATTTTTCCAGGTGATATTGGGGTCGAAGATTATACCCAGGATTTTAAGATTCTTCACTTCGGGAATAGGTTTGTGGCATATTTTAAGTAATGGAGGTATTGTGCTTCTTTTTCTGGAAAAGTTGATTAGGCTACTTTTTTCTGGAGAGGTGAACAATTTCCATTTTTTACACCAGACTGAAATATTATTTAAAGATTCTTGCATTTTGCCTTTTGTTTTATTCCAATTTGTACTGCTATTGTATAAAAATATGTCATCTGCGTAAACCAGAAGATGGCTGTCGTGTTGAATTTCAAATATGTCTGCCATATAAATCATAAATAGGAAAGGACTTAAGTTACAACCCTGGGGTACACCATAATTATTTTTAATGATTTGTGAAAAATTGTTCCTCCATTTAATTTGAATTGTTCTCTGATGTAAGAAGTTTTGTATCCATCGAAGCAATCTACCAGAGTATCCAACTTTTTTTAATTTAGAAACAAGACCACTTGACCACACTGAGTCATATGCTGCTTTAATATCTAATGCTATGAAAATAAAATATTCCTTGCGTTCTCTAGCCAGTATAATATCATGTTGTAATTGAAGTAACGTATTAATGCTGCTTCTATGAGGGTAAAAACCATGATGATTAACATGAAAAATTTTATTTTGAAAACTGAAATCTAACATTCTATGCAGAATCATTCTTTCTAATAATTTGGCAATTACTGAAGTAAGAGATAAAGGACGGTATGATGAAACTTCCTTGGGATTTTTGTGAGGTTTTATGAAAGGTAGAATAATTGCGTGAGTCCAATCTTTTGGGATTTGACTTAAACACCAATTGTCATTAAAGGATTTCAGGAGAAGATTTATTGCTTTGATGGGGAGATGGTTAATTGTTTGGAGAGAAATTTTATCATGCTCTGGACTGCTGTTCTTTTGATGAGATATTGCTATTTCTAATTCTTTTAAAGAGAAAGGTTTATTAATATCTTGACTATTGTCCGGAATATAGATATTTGGAATACTATCGTTGTTTTGTTTTGCATAATATTGTAAAAAACAGCCTGCTTGGGATTGTTCGTTTGTTAGTATGGTTCCGTTATTGTCAATATTAAATGAAGAATAGTTAGGATTTGTTCTATTTTTGATTATCCGGATTATTTTTTTAAAAAAATGTAGAAGAGATTTTTTCACATGTCTTGTGCCAAAAGTTTTCTTTACAGGCTTTGATTGTTCGTTTAAGTTTTGCGCTTACTTCTTTATATTTTATCCAGTCTTCTTTAAAGTTTTTTCTTGCTTTATTAAGGAGTTTTCTTTTTTTCTCTTAAATGCCCGCATGCTGCTGTCCACCATGGAGCTCTTAAACTGATCTGGTTTTTTTTTTTATTATTATTTTATTTATTCTTGAGATAAGATTTGAGCTTTTTTAATTTCTTCTACAATATTTATATTTATGTTTTCATTTAAATTTAACTTTTGTTGAATAAAACTGATAAATTTATTCTAATTTGTTTTTTGTTTAAAATTATTTGTTACTGAGATGTTTGTTCTTTTGTAATTAATAATTATAGGGAAGTGGTCACTTCCAAAATTATCATTATTTGAAAACCAGAATAAATTGTAATTTAAATTTATAGATGCTAAGGAAAGATCTATAAAAGTAAAAATTCCCGATGAATGGAGATAAGTTGGGCTTTTATCGTTTAATAATATTAAGTGATTTTCAGTAATCTACTCAAAAATCTTTTTTCCAGAAGCATTGGAATTTTTTAATCCCCATATCTCAAGAGATGCGTTGAAATCTCCCAATACCAAACTGTGATTATCAATATATGATGCTATTTTTGATAAATTGACATCTTTAAAGTTATACCCGGTTGGATGTATATATTAAAAATTGTGATGGTAACTGTAGCTATCTGAACTCTGACTATTAAAATTTCTAAGTCTTCACTAATTTCTGAGAATATTTTTACAGCGCTAATATCTTTGTTTAAAATTATCATTAACACTCCTCTTTTGATTTCTCGATCAATTCGGAATATATTCTTATGTTGGGAATTGTGAAAATATCATTTGGATGTAACCAAGTTTCTAGAATTATTAAAATGCTTGCTTTTTGAAAAATTGGGGCAAAAAAAATATCTGATGTCTTGTTTTTAATTCCACGTGCGTTCCATTGGATTATATTCATGATTTAAAGGGAAAAAAAGGTACAATACTACGAATTAGTTTAAATGTCCAAAAAAGAAAGTAGTTTAATATTGAATTTTTTAGCGAGAATATAAGAAAATTTGTATATTTAAGTTTTTTTATTTTGTTCTACTACACTTTCTAATGTATTTTGTAACGTCGTGAGTAGATAACAAACAAAGAAAAATTGTCACATCTTAATTTTAAAATTAAAGCAGTATTTATTTCTTCATAGGTTACTATAGTCACACTATACTATACTACACTATAGTTACTATAGTTATAAAGTCACAGTTATATACCAAGACGGTGCAGTCCGTCTATTTCACGGGAGTTCAATCCTTTTTCCCGAAAGCACTCGCCAATTTCTTTTCTTTCCGGGCTCCTCTCCAGTTTTTTCCGTCCAGGGCTCTCCCCTTGTGATATGGTCGATCTTTGTCGACCATATCGTTGCGGGTCAGCGTAAGAGAGGTGTGGGATTCTCGAAATGAAGAGACATTTTAGAATTCCTAATATGACTTTTATTAAGAGTTTAACTTAAATTACTTATATATTGAACAAACTTATATTAAGTGAGAATAAACCAAAACACGTAGCCGTATTTAACACAGATCGCGCAATTGGATCACTTATCTAAATAATTATATTATCCGCCTACTCTCAATCCTAATAATATTTCGAATTCGGAAAATAATCTTCCTACCTTGAATTCCAAGCAACGGTTCAATCAACTTCAGATATTCAGTTATGCTCGAGTGCAATAGTATGCACCTTGTAGTAATGCTGAGATTTCCGTGATTCTTGGGTAGGCCGTCAAATTACACTTCTACCTTTTGCAAACAGAGCTTTCTCTAAATTGCCATCCCGCTTACTAAAACTTCTGTCCTTTTAAAGGCTATCTTATTTGCATCTATAACTTCGTTTCACTTCTTGGATTTGGGTTGGAAAAGATTTGCCATTAATCATGGCCGTCAAAGAACACAGAGGTTATGTTAGAGAAAGGACGCGTGAGCCGTCACACCCTCTCACCTAAAAAACCCTTTTAAACACCAGGGGCGTGTCCTGGACCCGCCCCTCGTCTCTTCTCAGTGGCAGGCCAAAAAAATGTCTGCCCTCGTCCCCGGGCCACATTCGTGTACTATTTGTGCGGCAAACACAAACACATTCCTGGTCCGTCTGGAAACTAAGGGCGCCATAATTCTTATCAAACTTCTGAACACCCTTATCCATCACACCACCTGGGTTCTATCATCCCCTTCCCTCGACACCGGCCGAGGCTACAGGAATTTTTTCATACAGGCTTCGCCTATTGTTAATGGGGTTCCGGCTCTCTTTGACCATTATAATCTCTTAGACCGGGTGTAGGCATTTGCCCGAGGTCAGAAAATAAACAATGACCCCATGGCCACGTGCACTTGTCACTTACACCTGTTCGGAGCCATAAAACTTAGAATGAATGGAGGGTGAGGTTCACCCCAGTCGAAGACGTCACAACTTCTTCCCCCTGAAAATGTCCATTTCACTGGACTGCTCTGGCCTCAGGCAGGTTCAGTTCTTAACATTTCCCACCGAAAGGTTGTCTTATTAATGAGACCGTCCAGGACAGCAATCCAAGTAACCAATACAATCAAAAGTAAAATAAATAAATCCAAAATTCTATAAAACGTACACTTAACAATAAAAACCTAAATCTCGAATCTTGGATTCTTTTTCCTTTTCTGTAAGTTACACAACACCTTAAATTTTTAGGGTTTTAAAGAAGTTAAGTCAAATCATATTTCACACTAATTCTAATTCATCAAATCGCTCAATCAATTGTGTTAAACATCTGTGAGTATATACATTACTAAGAGACACAAAAGATTTTCAATAACTCATAATATCCTTCCACCTTACACATAAACACTCATACTCATACAAATATTAATTCACACCTAGCACAAATCCAAAGAATTGCTTATTCCCATCCACTAATTCCAACGATATTAAATAAACAAAATATGCACCTATAAATTCGAAGCTTTACAAACAACAGTAAAAAAAATTTTTAATTAAGAAGTTTAAATCAAGACCTTCTAAATTAAGTTAAATTTTGGCTATCGGTAGGCATTCTCACAACCAGTATGACAAGTTATTCACAATTAATGGTATTGTCTTCCTTTACGTTAGAGTTATTGAGGAAAATTAGACACTTTAATTGGGAATATAATTAACATACCTCATTAGCTCATGCAATTAATTTACTAAGTCTATATTATGTACATGGAACAAATTTTCCGACGGCTCTAATTTACCTTTGGTCGATCTGACTTCCGACCCAATCCTACTCAACCACTTTAATACAAAGTCAAGCTGCTTTACACGACTTTTCCAAATTTGCATCAGAATGTCTATATCGACCATTCGTGATACATCAATCTGCTCTGTGTCGTTAAATTACATCCATAAGAAGCACATACAAACTTAACCTTCACTTTTTTAATAATGTACATGCCAAATGGCATAACGCATGTGGCATACTTCGGATAACTCATCATGAGAGAACGACAAAAATACCACTTCCACAAATCCAGTACAGTGACCCACGATGGCGCGTTGTTCTTTTCTACAAAACCTTCCATTTTTAATAAAAGATAAATCTCGGCTCACGTCACCTGGTTCAAATTCCCACACTTAATACATTTAATACGCGGGTATGGGTATCGGCTCACTCTTCCTAACCAAACAACGGGCAGAATACGGTTGAACTGCCGCATCCCGTTCACACCTAAATCTAAAAGATATTCTGTATTCTCTCGTAGCGAATTAATTAACATTTGGGCTGTACAACAAGTTTTGATTTTAAACGGCTTTCCCGTATTTAAATTAATATCCTTCTGCCTTAAGGAAATCGTCCCAGGTTCTGGAGGTAACCCTTCTTTCTTTCTATTGTTAATCTTTCTTTAATAGTTACTTCGATCAGGCGGTAATTTAAAATACAGTTGACTTTACCTTAAAACACCCTGGAAGTCAAAATCCATAAATAGCTTCATCGAATAGAGAATTTCGGATTCTCTCACTATTCCCTCCGAGCTATTCTCCATAACCAAATTTGCCAAATCCGGCTTCCAACGGTACAATTTTATTAAATTAAGGTGATAAATGGTACTGCGATCTCTTTTCCGGGTAAATCTGTCTCAAAATTAAATTCTGAACTAAAGCAAGACCTATTATCCGTCTCTAAACAGTTCTTATCAATCTCCTTTGATTTTGAGAGAGGCAAACGCTTTGTTATCTCACTTCTCAAGCATCTCCGCACATCTGCTTTACATATATTTTCTTTTTCCCCATTTAACTGCCATGTTATCTTAGCCATTGTATGATTTCGAAAACCTTCACGATTCACTGTTAACTGCTTTTCACCACCCCTTAACGTCACAATGGTATCTTCTTTTTCCTCGTAGATATTTTCACAAATCAAGGTTTCAGGGTTTACCGCTCCCTTACCTCCTATCAATTCTAAAGAACCATCTCCTATTTCATCGGAATTTATTACCCGCTGTGCACACATCGCGACTGCTCTAACACTTTCTCCACCTGCAATCGACCCCACTTTCCTTTCACAATCACCAATTCTATCCACATTGATTTCTTTCTCTTTCTCAACCTCAAACCTGTTATTCTTTTCTGTTCCTATTCTCTTACTTCAGACGGGGGGAAAACGTTCGTCCATCTCACTGGGGGGGGGGGAATAATTCTCATTTTCAAAACCACAAGACATGGCGTTCTCCACGCTTTTATTAACTCCCGAGTTAATTAACGGCCTACACTTCCTAATTGGTTCACTAACTTCTGCGGTACGGTTTCCTGACAGACAATAAACATTTGATAAGATTTTTAATCCTATTCCCTGACTTCAATTCATTTTCTTTTAACTTATTTCTGAGTTGGACTCTCAGTCTTTCTAACTCAAATTCCCTAGCTAGTCTACGATCCTCGGATTTAATTTCACGTTCCTTAATTTCCCATTTTTCTTCAAAAATACCCTCCAACAAACATTTAGCTACTTCATCATTATAGTATTTACTTTGGCAAATTCTCTTCTTAATTTCCATATTAGGTAAAGTAATATCAACTTCTACCCCTAATTCTTTCGCAACTTATAACAATACGTCTTTTCTTTCTCTTAACAGAAACGCTATGATGCACTAATACACACAAAACCAAATCTAAACTTAATCGTTACAAAAATTATACAAAGACTCAAGGTAAACAAACAATACACTAGACCTAGACTTAACTATATTTTACAAATATGCGTAAATCTAAAACCAACACAATAGCCTACTCAACACTGTACCTCAACGCTACAAGTATAACTACTGTATACTAAATTTCACAAATCTATAATCTCAACAATACCCTACACAATATTGTGCGAACACAAGTATAACTACTGTATACTAAATTTCATAAATCTAAAACAACAATACTAATATCGCACATTTATATATTTCATACAAAACTTAAAAATCTTTCTAGTCTCGTATTGTTTACTAACTTTACCTAGTCTTTATATTCCTTATTTAACACATTTTACATACAAAATCAATATATTCAGTTGCTGCCCCGAAAATAATCTCAAAAAAAAAGACTCACCTTAAAATTTGTAGATGTGAACATAGGAACACTCAGGAACTCTTTAAACACACAAAACACTTCTTGAAAAACCGCACTCATCACAAACAGGCAGGAACTGGAAGACTGGAACTCTTCGCTCTTATAGCAAGCTCTTTTCGCAAAAAGGAACTCTGGGAGATCTTCTCATAGCTGGCAATTCCAAAAATCAGGCGGGCACACTTCATCACTAGCAGGAACAGAAACCTCTTGAAGTCGGCGCTCACAAAATCAGGCAGGCATTAAAATTGTCTCATCACATTCGCACATGGCTGGCCTTTTTTCTCTATCTTCAATAAAACTAAGGATTCGGGCATCTATTTACACAAATGCCGTATCTACACCGCTGCCACCAATTTAATATATATATATAGCTGTAACGTCGTGAGTAGATAACAAACAAAGAAAAATTGTCACAGCTTAATTTTAAAATTAAAGCAGAATTTATTTGCTTCATAAGTTACTATAGTCACACTATACTATACTATACTATAGTTACTATAGTTATAAAGTCACAGTTATATGCCAAGACGGTGCAGTCCGTCTATTTCACGGGAGTTCAATCCTTTTTCCCGAAAGCACTTGCTAATTCCTTTTCTCTCCGGGCTCCTCTTCAGTTTTCTCCATCCAGGGCTCTCCTCAAGTTTTTCCATCCAGAGCTCTCCCCTCTCACCTAAAAAAAACCCTTTTAAACACCAGGGGCGGGTCCACAACACGCCCCTCGTCTCTTCTCATTGGCAAGCCAAAAAAAAGTCTGCCCTCATCCCCGGGCGGCATTCGTGTACTATTTGTGCGGCAAACACAAACACATTCCTGGCCCGTCTGGAAACTAAGGGTGCCATAATTCTTATCTAACTTCTGAACACCCTTATCCATCACATTACCTGGGTTCTATCATCCCCTTCTCTCGACACCGGCCGAGGCGACAGGATTCTTTCATACAGGCTTCGCCTATTGTCAATGGGGTACCGACTCTCTTTGACTATTATAATCTCCTAGACCGGGTGTAGGCTTTTGCCCGAGGTCAGACAATAAACAATGACCCCATGGCCACGTGCACTTGTCACACCACGTGTACTTGTCACTCACACCTGTTCGGAGCCATAAAATTTAGAATGAATGGAAGGTGAGGTTCACCCCAATCGAAGACGTCACAATTTCCTCTCGGGTCTGATATTTTCTTGAGTCTTTTTGCTTTTTCATTCGTTTTTCTATTTATTAGATAATCATCATCTTTTGGAATTGTTATATTGGATACAACTTTTTTCAAGGTGAATTCCATGATATTCATTAAGGAAGAAAAACTCAAATTTATTTGTGCTCTCACAGCATTCAGTTCTGTCATGAAACGCTGTATTATTTGTTCTAATTTCTTTTCAAATATGCTATTGTTTTCTTCAAATTTCAATTCTAATTTTGAAAAAAAAATTTCAAGATTTTCTATTTTCTCTGATTATTATAAGTTTTGGTTGAGTATGATGGTTTTTTTTTTTTTTTTTTGCCTTTTGAGATTTCTCATCTGCTTCGTTTCTCGAGATTTGTTGCTGTACTTTAATTTTTAAGATTTCAACTTCGTCTTGATATTTTTTGTAAATTTTAGAGTTGGCTTCATGCGCTTCTCCACAAGAGCTACATTTTTTTTATTTCAGTTTCTTTACACTCATTTTCAGGGTGGTTTAATGAACATATATATTCGGCATTTTATTGAGCTTCGGCAGAATTTTTGAAAGTGTCCGAATTTCTAATAGTTTGTGCATTGCTTAGGTTTTTCAAAGTAAAAGTTAGTTTTAATTTTATGTCATCTATTGTATATTCTGTGTCTATTCCTTGTAATATGTAACTACTGGTTATGCCAATAAGGGACAATCTTGTACTTATTTTTGCTCCATTAATTTCTTTAATTTTTAATGCTTCTTTGGCGGTCTCGCAATTATTTGTTTTAATTATAATCTCTCCGCTTCTTGTTTTGCTTATACTCAGAATACTTTTTTTTAATTGTGAACTCTTTCATTATTATTTCTTTTAATTTAAGTGGATTACCACTCTGAAAGTTATTTTCTGATTTTAAGAAAATTGCAATATTCGGACTCGTATTAAAATTTTGACCTTCCTCAAACTTAGCTAATAATTCCAAATCTGTTAAATTACATCTATATTTATTTAATAAAAAATTAGAATGTGTATTTTCTACGTCCAGTTTATTATTTGGGTGAGGGTAATCACCCATTATTCTTCCCCACTCCAACACTCAACTTTGTATCAATACACTATCTTGTGTAAGTACTAAAAAATGTCTTATCCGAAGATAGAAGAAAAGATATACTAAATAAATTTCAAGGGGAAAAAAATTTAAACGGTCTCACCGCTTCGAATCCGCTTGAAATGTTTCCTACCAGCAACAACCTTTCAGCCGAATCAGAAGTCCATTCAATCACACCGAAGAATATCAAATTTTCTCCACCGGATGTTACTTGTAAGCGTTGATACACCACTATGTATCGTCAGGTCATTTATGCGTTTGTGTGGCAATGAGTTACAGTTACAGATTTTGTGGGAATGGAGAAACAAAGGTTATTATCCCCTAAAGAGTAAAGCAAAGGAGTTTAGATTGTAGCATTACATTGGGATGCCACCTTAGTTGGAAACCAGTTTGTTAAATTTTGGACATTCTTCAGAAGCCAAAATCCACTATGAGTGACGTAATTATGAATTGGAAACTGCAGAAAAATGAAGTGACAGTTCAAAAAAATTAGTGAATGCAGCCGTAGAACTATGTAAAGGATAGTAAAACAAAATCGTAAGTCTTCTTTGGTTGAAATTATTAAGAGCTCTAGAGTCCATCAGGCGTTAGTGCAGAGGAACTGTTCGTTGAGAATTAAAAAACCTGGGATTCCTTGGTCCCACAGTCACTCTGAAGCCGAAGTAATACGAAACATCGATTGAAATGGTGCAAAGCTCACCGTAATTGGACTGTGGATAAGTGGAAAAGTGTTCTTCTGGCAGTCCAACGGATGTGTCTCAGTGTAGCTGTTGCCCGGCAAGCTCCTCAAGAGCCGACTGTAAATTTTAGTGGCAGTGGTATTTTTCACGTTTTTGCCAACTTAAGGTATCCGACCACTTGCGACAACTTTTTTTTGAAAAAATGGAAATATGGGGGGTTTTTTGTGATTTTTAGATTTATTTAATATATTTTAAGGAAAAACTTCTCTAAAATTGAAAACAGAAATTTTTTTAATTATAATTACAATAGGAAAAAACTGATGAAAATGTACAAAAAATTACATAAACGGGGCCCGCTCTGTGCAAAAATTTTATGAACGAATTCTCAATTTTTCAATTTTGATGTGTTACTTTGTTATTCATGTTCGAAATGACCATCAGGATAAGAGATATTTTAATTTTTACAAAAACTAGAGCCTTTTATCTTAATGATTATATGAAACTGCTAAAAAAAACAGTGATTATATTCACAGAAAGGACTGTAAATTTTGAAATAAGACAGTGATTGATAAATTTGAAGGTCAAAACACTTCTACTTTTATACTTAACATACACAAGAAATTTCAGCAAATTATTTTCAAAACTTTTTGAGCAATTGCTGTCCCCGTTTGCGCTTTTCGAAAAAAAACACATTTCGAGTAAAACGCATTTTAAAGTGTAACATCTTGTGCAAAGTTATGGCATCATCTTTTACTAAAACATTTGTAGTTTTTGTTCTAAGGAACGGAAAATAAAAAACTTGGTATTTTTATAAAGCTAATAAGATGGCCTATAAAATAAAATCATAAAACAAAAATTGTCAATTTTTTAAAATATCATGATTTTAGGGTAGTCGGATACCTTAAGTTTTTGTGGTTAAAAAGATGCATCGAGATGTATTTGAACATTATGGACAGTGATGCTCTCTCAACTCTATGGAAATATTTCGGGGAAGACCAATTTCTCTTCAGGCAGGATAACTACTCCATTAACTCATCGAGATTTGTGCAGCCATGGTTTGACAAAATGAGTGCTCTAAAACTGGACTAGCTTTCTCTGCTTCAAGATCTAAATTCCACAGAATATCTTTGGGGCGAATTAGAATGTAGATTACGCGTAGCCAGCCAAATCGACCATCCTTACTGCCTGCACTCACTTCAGCTGTGATGGAAGTCAATTCCTACGCCTACCTATCAAAAAAAGGTTTAAAGTATCCCCAGACGTATACAGGTAGTCATCGATGCAAAACAGGTACCAAAAGCTTATTAATATACACTTCTGGATTCTCCTAGTCCGTACCATGGAATGTACGGATATTTTTGGCCACAATAAGTATAGACTTTAATTTTATAAATATTAATTTGTCTTTTTTAAAAAAAATTATTTCATGGGAAATTCTTGTAACCAGTTTACTCCGATCTTGTTTTGGTTATTTCAGTTGAGGGAAGAAGGTTCTAATTAATTTAAAATGTTGTGAGAGAATCAGTTTTTCAACATGAATAAGAAAGAAAAGATATTATGTATTTTAAAACATGGGGAAAATGTGATTTTTGACAAAAATTCATTATTATATATATATTATTTATTTTGACAAAATTATTCCTTCACTTTATTCCTTTACATTTGGCCGCATTCCAGATTTCCGTGCGCTTAAGGCTTTTTCCATCCGCCGATTCTTACCAAACTTGGTATACTTATGTAGAATTCAAAGGAAAACATTTCCAATATTTCAATTAAATCAAAAGTTATGGCCAATCGTATCTTTCGAATTCATGCCGGTGATCTCACAAATAACTAAATATTTTTCACCCTAGAAACTTACCACAAAGTGACCCATTTCACTCGAAATTTTACCAGGAATCTACATATGGTCTCCTTCTCGCAAAATTTCAGTAACTTTATCTTTAAAATGAAAGATCTTTAAAAAAACCGACCCTCCCTCGATGGGAAACAAACTTACGTCCATTTCCTTAGGTACCTCAAGTATTTCATAGAAATTGTACTAGTTTTGACAATTAAAGTTTGGGTTCCATTCTACCGCTCCGAAACACATGTAAATAGCAAAAGTTTTGAAAATCTTTTTTTTCAAATTTTTTGTTAGGGGAAAGCGTTATCTGATATACGGCCTCCCATTCAGTTGAAGAAAGCCGCTTCAATCACTCGGTATTTTTCACTCCAGAAACCTAACAAAGGGACCCATTTCACTCGAAATTTAACCAGAAATCAAAATCTGATCTCCTTTTCGCGAAATTCTGCTTGCTTTATCTTTAAAATGAACACTTTTTCTTCTAATCCATTTGCTTTGGTCGAGAAGACCACATACATTTCTAGAGGTACTTGAAGAATTTGATAGAAATTGCACTGGTTTTGCCAATTAAAGTTTGAATTCTAGTTTGCCGCTCCCAAACACATGTAAATCGCACAAGTTTTGAAAAAATGTTTTTCAAACATTTTCTTAGGGGATGGCAAAATCTGAGATTGGACCTCTCATTCAGTTCAAGAACGTCACACCAATAAAAATTTCGATATTTTACACACCAGAAACTTACCTAAATGAACCATTTAGCTCAAAATTTTACCAGGAATCTAAACTTGGTCTCCGTTTTGGGAAATTCCAGTAATTTTTCTTTGAAATGAAAGACCTTTTTTTAAAAAAAAACCGACCTTTTCTGGATTGGAAACAAAATTACGAATCGATTTTAAGCAACCGGGTGTCATTCGAACGGGGATCCGCTCCTAAACACGAATATGCACTTTGGGTAATGCATTTCCATGAAAATAGTATAAGAAAAACACCACAAAAAACAATTTCAATTGCGTTGGATCACTTTTAGAACACTTCTTTTTCAAATGGGCTTATTTGAAACGCATTCCTGGTTTCCGTACGCTTAAGTCATTTTTTTTCATCCGCCAATTCTTACCAAACTTGGTATACTTATGTAGAATTTATCGCTGATCACGAATATGTATGGCGTTTGTCGAAATTCCACTTAATCCAAAAGTTATGTTCCACCGTTTCTTTCAAATTTGTCCCTTTTTTCCAATAGTCTGGTTCGCTCACCCCGCCAACCACTAAATATTTTTCACCCTAGAAACTTACCAAAGTGAACCCTTTCACTCGAAATTTTACCAGGAATCTAAATCTGGTCTCTGTTTCACAACATTCCGATAACGTTGTCTTTAAAATGAAAGATCTTCTTTAAAAAAACCGACCCTCCCTGGCTATGAAACAAACTTACATCCATTTCTATAAGTACCTACAATATTTCGTAAAGATTGTACTAGTTTTGCCAATGAAAGGTTGACTTCTATTTTACCGCTCCCAAACACATGTAAATCGCACAAATCTTGAAAATCTTTTTTTTTTCAAATTTTTTTGTTAGGGACCGCCTTTTCTGATAAACGGCCTCCCATTCAGTTCAAGAAGGCCGCACCAATAACTCGGTATTTTTCACTCCAGAAACTTAACAAAGTGACCCATTTAATTTAAATTTTAGCAGGAATCAAAATCTGCTCTCTCTTTAGCGAAATTCTTGTTGCTTTATCTTTAAAAATGATTGCACTTTTTCATTTAATCCATTTGCTTTGGTCGGGAAGAAGGCCACATACATTTGTAGACGTACTTGAAGAATTTGGTAGAAATTGTACTAGTTTTTCCAATTAAAGTTTGAATTCTAGTCTGCCGCTCCCGAACACATGTAAATTGCACAAGTTTTGAAGAAAAAAAATTCAAATTTTTTATTAGGGGTTGGCAATGTCTCAGATAGGCCCTCTCATTCAGTTGAAGAACGTCACACCAATAATTCGGTATTTTTTACCCCAGAAACTCTTACCAAAATGAACCATTTAGCTCAAAATTTTACCAGGAATCTAAATCTGGTCTCCGTTTCGCGAAATTCCAGTAGTTGTTGTTTTTTATATGAAAGAAATTTTTTAAAAAAAACCGACCCTTTCTGACTTGGAAACAAACTTACAAACCGATTGTTAAAATCTTGGTGTCATTTGAACGGAGATCTGCTCGTAAACCCGAATATTCCTAAAACTTTACTCTAAGATTATTAAAACGCGTTATTGCACTTTCGTAACGCATTTCCATGAAAAGTCTAAGAAAAGCAGCGAAAAAACAAATTAAAAAAATTTTTTACTGTAGCAGTATCTTTTTTTTAAACACTCCTCATTCAAATGGGCTTATTTGCAACGCATTTCTGGTTTCCGTGCGTTTAGTACATTTTTTTTTTTTTTTTTTTTCATCCGCCAATTCTTACCCAACTTTGTTTTTCTTGCGCAGAATTCAACGCTGATTACGAATTTGTAAGGCGCTTGTCGAAATTCCAATTAGTTCAAAAGTTAAACCCAATCATTCTTGTATTAAAATATTTAATGTAACTTTTGCTTAATACTTGTATACTTAATTTTGTTATTTTTAATTTTTACTTGTTTTATTTTCTCTTTTTAGACTTAAAGTATATTTAAGTAATGTGATTAATATAACTTTTTGTTCATTGCTGTTCCGATTCACTTACAAAAATAGATTTTTATTCTTAAGGTCATTGCAATATAGGTAATGATAATTATACAATTACTTAGTTGTATAAAAATTTGTCCTTTTTCACATTTTGTGTTTAATTCTAGTGTAAGATTTCTCTTTCTCTCTAAGCCTATTTTTTAAAAATATTACATTTCATTTTCATGATTCAACTAGGATTAGAAAAAATCCCACATTTATATTAGTAGAAAGAGATGGCGGGGGGGGGGGAGCCCCACCTAGATCGAAGTTAGTAACTTTACTTTTACGGCGTATTGGTGGAGGGGCAAACTTCCTCTTTTTAGAGTGGCGGGGGAAATTCCCTCTTTTCTTTTTGGGGGGTGTGTATGTCCGACTGAAGGCGAAAAAAGCCGAATGAGCGTTTCATTCCCGAGCGTGACGTTCAGTCAAGTTCACTCTCCAGCAAAACGCGCCAATTGAAGTTATCACTTCAAAAAAATAATAAATAATAATTTATGCACTCGAGAACCCTGTGCAACACCGGGCTATGTAGCTAGTTTTATTTTAATAGATGACATTTCGAAGCCACATAGAGCTTATCTGTTCGAAGAATTTCTGGAAAGTGAGGATAATTGCCGGATGGATGGATGGATGATTCGGATCTCCATACCTCAACCCTATAAAGATGCCGGGCAATTGCAACGCGCAACCACTCTTCGATAACCATTCAAGGCTTGAAAACAGAGTTGCTGATCGAGTGGGAATAATTGCTACAGGAACTCATAAATTCCCTCATTTTCAGTATAAAATTACAGCGTAAGAGGAGACCAACCGCTTTAATAATAATTTTTTTTTTTTTTGTTCTATTCTGCAACTGCTGTTTCGTACGTTTCGGCTCCGATGTATACAAGGCATGATCTTGAGCGTGTATTATAAGTGAGGAATTGTTAATTTTTGTGTGCATTATAAAAATCCTATGTACAGATCAAATTTCATTAAAATCTGTGTGCCCAGTAGTTTTAGACCAAATCGACCAAATCTGAAAATTCTCTTAACTTTGAAAATGGGAGTATAAATGCTTAAGAAGAATTTTTTTGTAACTCATTTTCTACTTTTTTGTAAATTCTGAAAGACTCATATGAGAAAAATTTTACCCAACTGTGTCTCACAGGTTCAAATTTGTTTCTTTGAATATTTTTAATCCATTGTGTGATCTCAGATGTTCTTCATTCTGGATTCTTAAAAAGTTGGTTATTATTTTTCTTTGCTTCTGTTGTACGTTCTGAGCGAAAGAGTTGAAAAGTGAAGGTGAGAAGTAAATTTTTTTCCCAAAAAATCTTTTTAAGGGAATTGGCTCATTCGAAAAGGAAATTTCCACAACTCAAATGCATTTGATTTGAAGACTACACGTAAATGATCAATCCACTTAACTTTCTTTTTTTGAATTAGGGATATATTGTTGGATTAAAATTCATAAATGTTCATTTTCATCAGTTTCTGATTTCTTTCTATGCTGCGTCTAGTGGTGTTAGGTAACATTCCGAAACCTAACCTATTAGACATTTTCGATATTTCAAAGCAAATCTCATGTTTTCATAAATTTGTCAAAAGTGGCATCATAATCTTTCGCCCTACGACCAGGAGCCACGTTGAGAACTGTGTTACATTGAGTTATGTGTTATTATTTTAAATCAGTTTAAAAAGTAAAGTTCAATGAATTCTCTGTAGACTTTTGTCTGAAGGATCCTAAACATGCAGCAGACCCTGTGTATAGCTTTGTTAACTCTTTTTTGTATAAACTTCGTCAGCTCTGTGGAGTTGACATTTGAGTTGCCGGATAATGCTAAACAATGTTTTCATGAGGATATACAGCAAGGAGTGAAATCAACAATTGAATTTCAGGTATGCTATACATTACCGAAGAGCAATTAAATAGGAAGAGATTAATGAATCTGAATTTCATGTTCATCTTTCTCTGAGAATCTAAGAGATTTCGTATATTTTGTGTGTAATATTTATAAATATTCGAAGTATAATTGCAAGTTTTCACAGCTTAATGTTCAGTTTTATGTTTAGTTGATTTTAATATTATCTTATGATTTTATCCATCGGTTAACTGTATTTTTAGTGATATCCAAGTTTGCAGTTTGCTCAAATAATTCTTGAATCAAATAAAAATCTTCAATTTTTTTTTTTTAATATGTAGAAATGAGTTAGGTAATTATTTTGTTGTGAAATTAGGAAGTTTTTTCATTCAGTGTTTTAATTATTTTATCAAGCCAAATATTTTCAGCTTAATTATAAAATATTTTATGTTAATTTTCTTGCATAGAATTGGAGTTGGATTAATCATAAAATTGGAAAATTTTCCTGTTTATTTTTGAATTTTAAATACAACTTCAAATATTCCTTTTTCAGAAAATAAATTTTTCATTTCCAAGCCAAAAATTCAAATCTTATTTTAGCAGAGCCAACTTGATTTTTGAGCCAACATGTGTTTTTAGCAAAAGAGCTTGGTTGTTGTAATTTATAGCTGTTTACAATTATGGAAAGAAGCTTATTAATAGTTAATAATCTACACTTTCAGGACAGATAAATATTTGTTTTTCTCATAAAGAATTATTTTTTTTTTATCTTTAGTCTGTTTTATTTGTTAAAATTAGGTAATTTTTTATAACTAAAATGTAGAAAATAGATGGCCCCCTCGATCTGGCTATGTTTATCTAGATACCAGCATGAATTCGACTCTTCATTACTTTGGCTTCACTTTACTTTTCTTACCTTTTGCAACTTATAGGTAGTTTGGTGTCTGGTCCTGGTCATCAAAAAATTGGCTTCATCCAGTGGCCACCTATTCTACACTTAACTATTTTTTCTTATGTAAAACTGCAAAGGATGAAACCTAACCAAGCAATTTGTAATCCGTACATTATCAATTCAAAAGTATATTAGGAAATTATAAAGTTTTACTTAAAAATTACTTTTCTTACGAAATTTCGGCACTTGTGTATTATCGCAACCTAATGACATTATATGAAACAAAGTACATAAATGCCAATTCAGCACATACGACACATAGGAAATCGGGGTTGCTAACTTGGCAAGTTGCTAATATAGTTGGCGATTGCTGTGATTATACTTAAGTACCAAAATTTCTTTTTTGTATCAATAGTTATTGGAATTTCTTTTACAATTAAAACTTCTAGTAATTTTATTATAGAAGAGAAGCAACCTTTTACTCTTTAATATATTATTATATTCAAAGAAAACTCTGATTCAAGTTATGCATAAATTCTATTTTGAATTATTATAATTAGGTTGGATCCTGTTTGTTGCTGTCAAAAGTTTTAAAATGCTATGGAGGCATATTACAAAAAACAGATAAATTTTATCTTTCATATTTGATTGCTGAGGCAAGAAGTACTCATCAAATTCTCGGACCTAGTTTGATATCCAGGGTAATGGCGCCAAGCAGCGCTTCTTGTTGCTGGAATTGAATCCAATATGGCGGCCTAGCGGTAATTTAATGATACACAATAATTTTAAAGAATTGTTTTGAAATACCTTGAAATATATTTCAAATGAAGGATATAGGAAGAGATTGAGAATAACTAAGATCAATCAATAAATAATAAATATCAATATAATATAATAAAAAGTAACATGTACTAATAATATTATAAGCAGCATATAATAATCTTATAATAGAATTTTATTGTAATTATATATAATATTCATATAGTATGATAATTATTATATATAATAATCATATAATAAAAAGAATAAGCATCGTATTGTAAAAAAATAAAAATAATGCACAAGAATACTCCTATTACAAAATTATAAATAATTATCATAATATGTAATATTTATAAATAAATATTTAAAGAAACAATTATGAATAGCAAATATTATATGATTATTACATATAATAATTGCATTTTTATATTACATTATTAATATAATAATTACATAATATATGTTAAAATCAATAATGAATATCAATTACAAAGTACTGAAAGCTTGCAATATGAAACTTGCACTGCAAGTTCCTTAAACGAATTTCATCGAACAAAAAACGTAAAAAAAGAATTTTTAAAATGTAAAATAAACAGAAAATAAATGATTTATAGAGCTATAATCAAAAGTACAACACTTGTTCTTTTAAGAATAAAATATTCTCGCACTCACTCGCATTAGAAATATCCGTATTCGAAAATAGCACAAAATAAAACAGAAGATGGAAACGTGCTAATTTGATATCGGGGGTAGTAGCGCCAAGATGGGCGATATTACAATATGGTTACTGTAATATTTTATCGTCTGTCGATGTGGTTGCCATGGGGATAACGTATATTAGAAATAACTTTAATTTGTTTTTTTCCCGCTGTAACCCTTTACTTTCAGACGATATTAATAAAAAATTCTTATTTCTGTTTGAATTTAAACATTTTCAGTGTAATTTTTCTATTGCTTGCGTCTTCTGTTTAATTCTCTATTTTCGAATATGGATATTTCTAAAATGAGTGAGTACTAGAATATTTATTTCTTGAAAGAATAAGTGTTGTCCTTTTAATTATCGCTATAAATCGTTCATTTTCGTTTTAAAAATGTTTTTTTTACATTCTTTGTTCGATGAAATTCGTTGAAGGAACTTACAATGCAAGTTTTTTTTTCATATTGCAAGCTTTCACTACTATGTAATTGATATTCTAAATTACTTTTAACATACATTATGTAATTATTTTATTCATAATGAAAAAAAATGCAATTATTACTATGGGTAATAATCCTATAATATTCGTTATTTATAATTGTTTCTTTTAGCATTTATTTATAAATATTATTACATATTTTGTTATTTATTTATAATTAATATTGTTATTTATTTATAATTGTTATTTAATTATAATTATCTTATTTATGTATAAATATCTTATTTATTTATAACTATTTCTGTTTATTTATAACTATTCTTATGTTGTTTATTTATAGTTATGTATTACGAGTTCTCTTATGCATTATTTTTATTTTTTTATAATTCGACGATTATTCTTTTTAATAATTACTATTTAATTATATTATATGATTATTATTTCTAATAACCGTTATAAAATCGTACTATATGAATATTATATATAATTACGATAAAATAATATTTTCAGATTATTATATGCTGCTTATAATACTATTATTACTACATATTACTTTTTATTAAATAATATTATTATTCATTATTTATTGATTGATCTAGTTTACTTTCAATCTCTTCCTATATCCTTTATTTTAAATACATTTCAATGTATTTCAAAACAATTCTTTTAAATTATTGTGTACCATTAAATTACCGCTAGGATGCCATATTGGATTTCAATCCAGCAACAAGATGCGCTGCTTGGCGTGATCCTTATCACGCCAAGCAGAACTTGGCGCAATTACCCCCGTTATCAAGTTAGTTCCGATGGAAACAATAGAACAATTGTACTGAAACTGGTTAAATTTTTGAAGAAATTAAATTAAAATTGTCTGAAATTAATAGGGTTACCTTAGGAAAAAACCAATAAAAGTTATTTCTAATATACGTTATCCCCATGGCAACCACATCGCCAGATGATAAAAATATCAAGGTAACCATATTGTAATGACCCCAGATATCAAACTAGGACCAAATTCTCTTGCGAAATTACACAAAAAATCAATTTATTTTTCCTGAACATAAGTTGAAGTTATTTTAACAAAGAAATGGACGTTTTCATGAAAGGTTTTGTGGTTTAAATATAAGGTGTCCATTAGTAAGATTTGCAGTTTTTGTTTGAGGTACCTCTTTTATAGAGGCTGTCGAGCAGGTCATGGTGCTGTTTTTGGAAGCTTATACTAGTTGCTGATATAAAAAGGGAGCATTTTTTAATTATAAATTTTACTGTTTTATATTTCTGTTATTGTGTTAGCTAAATTTTTTTACTGTTTTGCTACAATGATGAAAAGTTGCCAGTTGATGAAAATAATGAAATAAGCTTTATTCAGAGACATTTTACCATGGCAGCTGTCTTGACCCAATTGTCATATTATGCAGATAAAAAAGTCAGTAGCCTCATGCTTTATTTATTATTGGGTTTGCGAATTTGGAACTAATTTGATGTTGGGGGTAATAGCGCCAAGCAGAGCTTCTTGTTGCTGGATTGGAATCCAATATGGCGGCCAGTACCGCTTTCGGACATGAAGCGCATCATCCAGTATCATATTTTAACCACCTGGCAGGAATCATGGAGTCAGCAGTTAGATAACAAACTGCACTCTGTGAAACCTGTCATAGGAGCATGACCTGTGATGCCAATGTGAAGAACTGATGTCAAATTGACTCGTCTTCGCATTGGCCATACTCGCTTCACACACAGGCATTTGTTGTTTGGAGAAAACGCTCCTGAATGTCCTTCATGCAAGGTCTCTTACACTGTGTGTCACATTTTAATTGATTGTCCAGTTTTTAACCATCATCGCATCACCTTTCATACATCTATTTTAACCATATCTGACTTGGTGGGAGAAACACCCCACCAAAATTTGCCTTCCTTTTAAAAATTGGATTTTTATATTTTGTTTGAATTATACTTTTAATTAGTCTTTTAATAATACATATGCATGCATGCATATATATATATACATATTTGGAAGTATTTTTATGTATTTAAAGGAAAAATTTCTTTTTTTTTTAATGAGTGTTTGGTGCAGTTTGGCCAAAATTGGCCCTTGTGCCATTAAATCTCGAAATCAAATCAAATCAACCAATATAGCGGCCTAGCGGTAATTTAATGATACACAATCATTTTAAAGGATTGTTTTGAAATACATTGAAATGTATTTCAAATAAAAGATATAGGAAGAGATTGAGAATAACCTAGATCAATCAAAAAATAAATAATATCAATAATATGTAATAAAAAGTAACATGTAATAGTATTATAAGCAGCATATAATAACCTTATATTATTATATTGTAGTTATATATAATATTCATATAGTTCGATTTAATAACAGTTATTAGAAATAATTATCATATAATATAATTTAGCAGTAATTTTTTATAAAAAAGAATAATCATGTAATATTTATAAATAAATGTTAAAAGAAACAATTATAAATAATGAATATTATATGATTATTACATGTATAGTAATAATTCCATTTTTGTATTACATTATGAAGAAAATAATTACATAATGTATGTTAAAATTAATTAAGAATTATAATTACAAAATAGTGAAAGCTTGCAAAATGAAACATGCACTGCAAGTTCCTTCAACGAATTTCATCGAATAAAGAACGTAAAAAAAAACATTTTTAAAACGTAAAATAAAACAAAAATAAATGATTTATAGGATAATTAAAAGCACAAAAATTATTCTTCTAAGAAAAAAATATTCTAGTACTCACTCATTTTAGAAATATCCGTATTCGAAAATAGCAGAGAATTAATTAGAAGACGCAAACAATGGAAAAATTACACTGAAAATGGTTAAATTTTTACAGAAATTAAAAATTTTTATTGAAATCATCTGAAATAAATAGGGTTACAGTGTGTGGGAAAAAACCAATAAAAGTTATTTCTAATATGTTATCCCCATGGCAACCACATCAACAGACAATAAAAATATTAAGGTAACCATATTGTAATGTTATCGCTCGTCTTGGCGAACCTAAACAACTTGGCGCTATTACCCTCGATATCAAACTAGCACCGCAAATTTTTGTGTCATGGAGGAAAGTGATGGATAGATGGATTTTAGACCAGAAACAACAGGTCGATAATATTGCCAATGTTCCTGTTTACCAACCCATGATCCTTATAACCAATAAGTACCAACTATTATTTCTTATTGTACCTTCTAATATGATCCTTGTTCATTTTTTCCTCTTGTATTCTTAGATAAAATTATCATTCAAGACCTTTGTCAAATGTATGTCCATTCTTACAAACTAAAAATTTGGTATTATACAAAATTAAACCTTAAGCTATGTATCACTCCATTGCATGCATGTATAGTGATAACCAAAATTGTGGACACTTTTGGGAATTTTTTTTTCCTTTAAATTTGAATGCTTTTGGAAAGTGTTACGTTTTACAATATGCAAAGTCATATCTCATTTTAAAGAGAATTTTAATACTGAATTCAATAAGAAAAAAAAAACATTCAAATATATACAATAAAAAAAAAAAATTTAAGTTGCAATAATAGTTATATAATGAGATGTTGATGATTACAATGAGTTATCAGTACACTGTAAGATGGCTTTTATTTTTTATTACAGCTTCACATTGATGTTTCATTAAGCTGATGATAGTTTTAAGCTATTCCTATGTTATTCCAGGAAACAGTTATAGACTCAATAAGTTCTTTTATTTGACAGGTGCTTCATTCAGACAAAAGTTTTAAAACAGTGCTACGAATTTTGAATAAGATTGAGGCCAAGACTGTTTCCTTGGCCAGGAATGCTTTTTGTACAAAACCACTCTATCAATAATTTTGCTATGTGGCAAGAAGCGGAATCCTGCTGAAAAATAAATGAAGTACTGTTGAGGGAGAAAGATCCTTGATGGAAGGTAGAATTTTTGGGTTCTAGAATAGTATCAATGTATATTTTTTGGCTTTTAGTCTTCCATTAATGACATAAAGGTGACCAATACCATCTGCTGACATGCATGACCAAATAATAACACTAGGTGGGTTCTTCACTGTTGCCTGAATGCAGGCAGGATATAGATAATCTCCTATTCTATATCTCGGGTGGGTCCTAGGAGGGCACACTTCTTGGTGACAAAATTTGGCAGAAAAGTTTACGATATGACAACCCTGCCAAATTTTCCAGTTTTAGGCTAAGTAAAATGGTAACCCTAAAACTGGTCAAGCACAAAATCACCCCATTTTGGACAGTGGCCATTTCCACCCCTGACCTTGCTTGCTTCTGCACGTGTGACAACTACTATTTTCATTTTATCGCATTTTTCTTTTATGAAGCTCGACGAATGAATATTTTACCTTTTGAATGAAAGTGGTAAGAAGGAAATGATTGTGCTTTACATGAATGAGTGAACAGTTGAAAATATCTTAATATGGTTGTCCGAAATATGAAAATAATTTGTTTGAGAGATATGGAGATCGTTATTTCATCCGCCTAAAGCAGGGATGTCCAACCCAAATGACCTTGCAGGTCACTTCGGAAAAACATTATAATCTTGTGTGCTTCACATAGAAATATGTACCTTTATGTCAGATTTGGAACCAAAAAACATTTATTGGAGTGAAAATTTAAAACAGAATGAATTATTATTGTTTTCATTATTTTTCATGTATACAGACATAGATAATATAATGTTTATATAATATAATAATAAAATGATCAAATAAAATGTTTAAAATATTAGAGTTGCCCTTTTCTTGAAAATTAGGGAGTTCCTTTTAAATTGATCTTTCATTACTCGTTGAAATTTGATAGTGCTGTCGTTCGCAAACGATTAAGTATACATTGTCCTTTATCTTAACTGTCCTGAATATTTTTTTAAAATTTTAGAAAACATATCTGACTGCCTCTTGCTTTTTAGGCACTCCAAACAGAAAACGAGGAGGAGAAACGAAAGTCACACGCACAGAGAATCATGTACCATCCATAGTAAAGAATATGCACAATGCAATTTGAAATTTATTAAAAAAGTAATTTACTATAGTAAAATCATATGTAACCGATTGATAAAATATAAATCTATTTTAATCTAAAGGACATTTCTATTATCAAAAAGGATTTATTTTAAAACAAAAACAGGTAACAGGCAAATACATTGTAGATATATATATATAAATTTCCCCTCAAATAAATTTCAAAATGGAAAAAACTTTAAAAATCTGATATTTAAAAAAAATTTAGAGTCGGCGGGCCGCAATTTATGTACTGGCGGGACACGTGTTGGACACCCCTGGCCTAAAGCATTCACATCAGATTCTCCACTGAAGAAGAAAAAGTGATAGTTTTTCTTGTAGAAGCAGTTTAAGAAATCCTATTTTCTTCATAAAAACATGACGAATGGATTTTCTTTTGAATAAAGGGTAAGAAAGTAATGATTGTTTTTTGTATGAATGAATGAAGGATTGATAGAATCTTGGTATTGGTGTCCGAAATTTAGAAAGAATTTGCATTTAATTTCTTATTTTTTATTTGATGTTTCCTATGTTGTCCGTTTTAGAAACCACATTTTTTCGACGTTTTTTTTTTTTTTGTCTTTTGATGCTGTTTTGAAAAATACGGGGTTTTTTTTCTCTTTGTGTCTCTGACCCCATTTTGAAAAACGTGGTTTCTTCCTTGGAGCCATTTGGCGAAAAACTTTTGTCACCAAAAACAGCAGTGTGCTGTCCTAGGATTTTACCCTACATCTTGTATATTTTTGCTCATCTGTCGAGTAATAATATCTTAGTTTCATTGCTTCATATAACTTGACTACTAATCATCTGTCCAATTATAGTGTTTCTTTGATCACTGTAGTCTTTTTTTTTTTGCACTTCTGTAACTTGTTTTTTTGTGGATTTCTACTTCTTTGTTCAGCGTCGGTTAATCTTTTCCTAAATTGTTCTTGAATTGACAGAAACACCAGTATCATTCAAATCTCTTCTGATGGCCATTGAGGACATTCATCTATCTTGCAGATATAGATCCTTCATTATTCTGTCATCAAGTATGGTGCTCCTTTTTCGAGTTTTTACTACTTTGTTCTTTATTGAATTTGTCTCCTGAGATCATAAGCAAAACTTTAGGGCTCCAGATGTAGTCACTGAACCACCCACTCATCTTGTAATTTCAGCATAGCAAATTCCACTTTCTCGTAACACAACAATTCTACATCTCTAAGTATCCAACCTATACTTTTACTTGATGTAATTGTTTTTTTTACTAAACATTATTGTTCTGGCCATGAAACAGTCCTGACCTCAAATCAATCAAAAACTCGGGGCATTGTTTGAAAACTTGTCTGAACAAGGCATCCATAAAAAAAAAATAATAATAATAAAAGGTAACTAATTGAAGCTATGATTGTTTCCTGGCATCTTGTAATAACAAAGGAAGAGCTTAAAGCTATTGTCAGCTCAATGAAACATCGATGAGAAGCTATAATAAAAAAATAAAGGCCATCCTACTAAGTACTGACTACTCACTGTAATCTTCAGCATCTAATATATACAGATTATTATTGCAACTTAAACTTTTTTGTTTTGCATATACAGTCGGAGCTCTATATAATGAAGTCGCTAAATCCGGAAAAAAAGTTAGTTATATAGAGGTTTATCTTTGAATATAATTTATAAACCACATAAAACAAATTTTCAATTCATAAACACTATATTTTTTTAAAAAAATGGTTAAAGTGTAGTATGAGGGGGAGTCCTTGTGGCAAAGTCAATTTCATTTGGCGACTGGATTCAATAGCCAAGCTACATAATTCAGTGGTAGGTGTTCCAAGAATTTAAAAATTGTAATTTTGAAATAAAAATGAAGAGATAATAATGTGAAATTAAAAGAAATATTTATATAATGTATAAAATTAAAAATTATATTTCTTTTAAGCAAAAGGAAATCATTAATTAGAACATTAAAAAAAAGGCTTACCTGTGCTCGGGTAAGTTCTGAAGGAGGATAAATTTCTTTCACACACATTTCCCATACATACCTCTCTGCAAAAACTCATTCAATCCGTGACTGTTTTTACGAAACATTAAGTTCGAAAGAAATGATGTCACAGTTGAACTTTTGCACCCACATATTCTTCAACATCAGAATCTCAAGCATACTCAGCTTACTTTCTTGGAACAGCCATTCTTCCTTACAGATCTTTTGATATGATGCACAATTGCTTATTTCTTTCGGCATTCCCTTATATATCCTTCACTCGAATTCTTAATCTGATGCATAGCCTTCTTGCAAATAGAACATTTAGCAATGGCAGCAATCAATCCTTTTTCCATGCACCAATGCATTAGACAATTTCCTCTTTCATTCCAAATCATGAAAAAAACACAAACCATACCTTTCAGACATACTCTTAAGGATAAGTCGAAGGAAAAAATGAAAAAGCAGGAAAATGGAATATTAAAAAATGGTTGAAAACTGTAATGTGTCATCTACAGACGAAATTCAAGCTCAAAGTGAAAAATAAATTAAAAATGTAATTGTTAATTTGAAAATTGTCTGCTCATGTTGAAAATATCTGCAATTTTTTTAATTAACCAATAGTAATTTTTTATAAAGAGCACGTGACCTTATCTGCATAAGACCACAAATCAAAAATCAAGGGTTACCCAATTAAACAGTATGCCAGAATGAATTCGTTATCTCACCATGACATTTAGATAAAAATCGCCAAATCCAAAGCCTGCCACCCCCCCCCCCCATGTACTACACTTGAGCCAAAAAAAGTAATTGTTTACATCTTTTTGTAAATAAATATCTATTTATTTTATTTATCTTACTCACACATAAAGAAAAAAAAACTGCAAGGAAAATAAAAAAAAAGATAATATCATTGTATACACTGTATTTTCAACATTAAAAAAATTATATTAAAATTAATGAATTTTTAGGACATTTTCTAATTCTAACCATACAAGTAATTTTAAACATGCATTGCCTTATAACTAAACAATTTCTAAACATACATTACCACATATGTCCATAAATTTAATTACTCAAAAAATCTGTTAATTTTTGTTTGAAATATAATGCTTTGTTTCATAATACACCTCACATCTTTGCAATGTGCCAAAAATCCCTGCAGGCATATTTTTCCCTTATCTTTTCTTAAATTTTTCTAACCATCCATTGCTACATAGAAATTGGTCATATCCCAATGCCTTCATGAATTTAAGAGCTTTCTCTATTACAAAGGGTCCAGAGATCGGAAAATTTTTATCTTACATTGTGTGTATCCACTTTAAAATTGCCTTGTCGACATCTTCATCGACGCATGTTCTTAAATGTTTTGAGCAAGAATTCGATGAATCATAATTTGTATTTTATCTCGATTTCTTATAATACTTGATAAGCTGCTTGGAGAAATACCAAATTTTAAAGAGCAATATCCTTTCTCTTGACACCCTTGTCCACACTTCCTAAAAAATCAATTTTTTTTGTTTGAGGCTCAAACACTTAAGTTTTGACATTTTTGAGCTACAAGAAATGAAGTTACTAGTATGACTAATCAACACAACAAATGAATGGAGACTAGATCAATGATATGGGGACACTAGACAACTCCACTGAGGGTGAAAGGGGATATCGAAAATGTTTCTGGTGAACTGGACAATGGGGGTTACACTTGAATGAAACACCTAGAATTCTTTTGCTTGTGGTGAGCTAGACACCTAATAAAAACAAGTTCAAAATTTACGACCATGATAAAACATGCTAAAAGAGAGAATAACATGATATGTCTGGAAATACTTCAAAAATAGAGAGAAAAAATTGAATCTCTCGAGAGAAAAAGTCCATTATACCGAAAATCTACTTCACTATAAACTTATTTCATGAATAAAATCGTGAAATGTTCTTGATTCCAGGAAAGAAATTAGAATATAGAAAGATATATAGAAAAATTCTTAATATGGAGGTTCGGTTGTATTTGATTTTTGGGAATTTGATATAAAGATGCTATGTGCCAAGCAGCGCTTGTCAAGTAATATGAAATCCAAGGCAGCCTACTGGTAACATATCGTCAGGAAAATAATTGTAAAGAATTGTTTTGTGTGTGTGAAATATATTTCAAATGAAGAATATAGGAATAGATTGAAAATAACCTATATCATTCAATAATGGATATCAATATAATACAATAAAAATTATATTAACTAATAATATCTAATATATAATAATCGTACATAATTTAATATTGATTCTTTCTTTTTTTTATAATTAATATTATATAATAATTATAAATAAAGAATATTGGAAACCTGTGAACCCAGGGCCACTTTGTTTCAATGCACAAAAACAGAGCCACTGGTCTCTTTAAAAATGTGAAACTGATATGCATTCATCATTATACTAACTACCATCCAATTGGAATTAATATAAGTACTTAAAATAATACATTGTGTGAAATAAAAGGTTTTTAAAAAATTTCACAAATGGCAATAGCTACAATGATCATTGGTACCTAGGGCCAGTAGCTGCTGAACCTAGGACCTTTCTCTGAAAGTTAGGTTTCACTCTGTAATCAATAGAAAACAAACATGCACACATGAATTTAATAAAAGAAGCAATATCAGCTAATATATTGATTTATCGTGCAACTATTTAATTTGCGATGCTCCAAATTATTTATGAATTATGCCTATTTTCATTCAACATAGTTTAAAAAACTGGTTTTCCAAAAGTGAGCTGCATACATTATCGCTCTGAAGCACCAACAGATTGCGGTTTGGTCAATTTGAACACAATATTTCTGCTGTCAATTTCATAAGTTTCTTCTTTGTCATAAAGAAACTTATTTGAACGTGAAATATTCTCCAGAAATTTAACACTATAGTGTTCTTCTATAAAATCTATTATTTCTGCCACATAAAAATATACAATTTTTGTTAAACAAAAATCCCCCTTTTCAATAGTATCCCTTGCATCAGCTACTGTAGAATTTTCATCATTGGAGTGAGAATCTTCAATATCTGATAATTCTTCGGATGAAGTTGCCTTAATTTCAAACTCAGGCTTTTTCACAAGTTTTCTTCTTTTTTTTTTTTTTTTTTTTTTTGCTATTTTAAAAGCATGATGCTTTTTGATTTCTTTGAAAATTCTGGAGTGTTAGTCAAGACTCTACGTCTCCTTGGTTTTCGGCCACATCTGTTGGATTTACTTTGAGAATTATGCTTATTAGAAATTATTTAGAATTATGCTTCTGTTTTTATAATTATAAAAAATTGGGTTTTTTTAATTAAATGAATTCTTTTGTTTGTATAAACAAAATAATAACAATAATGGTAGCAAACATGTTTTTTACAAATCAAGCATATTGAAAGTTTCATAACAAAATATATACTCTCATTTTAAATAACATCCAATAATAATAAAACTTGACTAAATCAAAATGGTTCAGATAATTAAGGCCATTTTCCTCCTTTTATTATTAAAACTTTTTTTAATAAAATAATAACAAAGAATATTAATTGCAATTGTTGTACCTAGGGCCATGGACATAGGTACAAGACTAGGTAATTTCATACAAAAAGTCTTCTGCAAAAAAAAACCTACATGGAGAGAGGATTTATTTAAAATTTAATTTAGTACTTAATGTTACAAAATTATGTACTAGAATTCAAAGAAAAATATTTAACATATCTTTGTACAACAATAAAAAAAAGGTGAGCTGCAAAATTTTACTTCAGACCATGTAAAAATGTTTTTCATTTATAGCTTGCCAAAGTAGGTATTGACTCACCCAACTGAGTAATAAAACTTAGAACTAAATATTATTCAAATAAAATGGGGTGGCCCTAGGTACAGAGGTCTCCTGTAATACAATTATTAAAAATAATTGCACTTTTTATCTATACATATAAATAAAAATGAAGTGTCTGTTTGTAATTTGAAATTAACAGCTTTTTACTAAATGCAATAAGGTACTTATATGAAAAAATCAATTTTTAAAATTTTTGTCTATCTGTTCCTGCTAATCTCTGAAATGGCTGGACCAATTTTGACGAAACTTTCACTGGCAGATAGCTAATGTTATAAGGAATAACTTAGGCTACTTTTATTATAGAAAAAAAAATTAGGGTTCCACGAAAATAAAATTAAAACCAATGAAATGGTGAACAATATCTGTTTCAAATAAGGATCATTTATTTCAATCAACAGTGTCAAAGGTCATGCATCCCTCTCACCCCTTGCTTGCAGAGCCTTCCTTTCATGGGGTCCTCACCCCATCGACAGTGTCAAAGGTCACGCGTCCCGCTCCCCCCCCCCCCACTTGCAGATTTGTTTCACCCTACTGTTTTTTAGACCTGTTTTGAACTGACTATTGTATATAGAGATAGTTCAGTAAATTTAATATTGTATATAGAGAGATTGTTCAATAAATTCAATATATATTGTATATAGAGATTTAATATTAACGTATTACAAATTACGGGCGTTATAAATTTTAAAAAGAATCTTTTTTATCAGCTGTTATATCTACAGACTTAAAATTAAGCAAACATGGTTTTTAATTTACAATTCCCGTAAAATTAATTCATTAAAAACTCCTTTATCCTTCAGTCTGTATTGTTTAATTTTTCAATTCACCCGTGCGAAGAACGGGTATACCAGCTAGTATTATAATAAAATGATTGCATAAATTACATTAAAATTAATAATGAATATAAAGTAAAAAGTGCTGTAATTACTTGAAATAATCAAAAAAATTACGAGTTTCTGTAATGAACTGCATCGAACCAGGAACTTTTAAAAATTCATCATTAAACATTTAAATAAAGTTAAAAGCAAGATATGCAGATATAATTAAAAGCACAGGCCTCATAGTTTTTAAAAAATATATCCTGGTACTCACTGATGATATTAGAAATATCCATGTTCAAAAATAGCACAAAATTCAAAAGAAGACAAGCAGCTGTCCTGAGGAACAATTGCAACGAAAATGGCTAAATTTTCTAAGAAATCTGATTAAAATCATCTGAAATAGGGTTACTGTGGGGGGAAAACCAATAACAATTAAGTTTAATATACATTATCCACATGGCAATCACTTTGCTAGACGATATAAGTATATCAGAGTAAATATATATAAAATCAAAAATATCATACACAACAACTTGGCCAACATAAACAACAACTTAGCTCGTAGAACCCTTTTATCAAATTGGCACTGAATTTTGTTTTTGGTATTGAATTCAGTTTTAAATTCTTTTTAAAATGATGTATACGACTTTGCATTTTGTGAAATGTATTATTTTCTATAAGCATAAAAAATTAAAAAGCATAATTTCCAAAAGTGTCCACAATTTTGACAGCCAGTGTATTTTTTTCCTTTCATTCTGTATTATAAAAATATCATAAATTAGGATTTTGAGCTTTACCTTTTAGAATAACTAATGTAAGGTGCACTACAGTAATTTTAAAAAAACAACAGGAAATCTAATTACACTGTTTAGAAAACACTTTGTGTGAGTTAGAATTTGAAATCTTAAACTTTCCAGTTAGATTTTAAAAAATTGTGTGGTTCTATCATTTTTAAAAATCATCTCCCAATTTAAAATGAAGAGCAATCAGGAACAGGGAACATGCAACTTAATCAGAATAATTCTGTTTTTCAAAGCATCAGGTTTATCTAGTTCAACCGTTTGTCATAATAAAATCATTTTTCTATAAAATCTGAAAAAAACACTGCAAAAAACAGCCTAATATTTTGTCAATGTTTTGTACAAGATATCTTGAAGAATTCCTTTTTATATTATGGATCTTAAAAAATGTAGATGTACTTTTTATGTTGTAGATTAAAGAAAATTAATGCAAAGAGTCTGCAAATGAGCAGACTTCCCTGTAAAAACTGCTTAGAATGAATTTTATGAACTTTCTATAGCATGTGATTTTCAATATTAGGTACTAGATGAGATATCCTTTATTGTGTGATAATTTATACACTACTGGTCATTAAAATTGCTACACTATGAAGAAATGCAGATAACAAAATGATATTTATTGGACAAATATATTACACTAGAAATAACAAGTGATTAAATTTTCAAGAAATTTGGATGCATAGATCCTGAGAAATCACTACCTAGAACAACCTACTATAACAGTACTTATATGCCTAGTCATTGGGGGCTGCAGTGGCCCAGTGGTCAAGGTATTGGATCATGGCAGGCATGTCAGGAATTCGAGCCCAGTACCACTAAAGACCTGCTGTGTAGGGCAACAATGCCCGTTAAATCTGTCGAAAGCTGAAACGTCCTCCCGTTGGTTTGGTGTGGTAGGAGAGAGGGTGCCAGCTCAGGTGTCGTCCATGTCACTTGACCATGGTTCAAAATTACGTGATCCGTCACCAAAAGCCCTCGTGGAGCTAAACAGTGCGATGTTAATATTCACTCACTCATGCCTAGGTATTGAGTCAGAGATTTGGCGGTATGTTCAGATACAGATGCCCATGCAGCTTCAAAACGATGCCACAGCTCATCAACCGTAGTAACTGCTGTATGGTGACGAGCCAGTCTCTCGGCAAGCATGGACCAGACGTTCTCTATTGGTGAGAGATCTATTGAACGTGCAGGCAAAAGAAACAATCAAATATTTTCCGTATCAAAGAAGAACCATACAATACTGGTAACATGTGCTCGTGCATTATCCTACTGAAACGTAGAGCCATGGGTCGTAACACCAGAAATGTAGCATGCACTGTTCAAAGTGCCGTCTATGCAAACAAGGGGGGACCGAGATGTGTATCCAGTAGCATCCCATACCATCACGCCAGGTGATGGACTAGTATGACGATGACAAATGTATGCTACCAATGTGTATTCACTACAATGCGACCATCTTGATGGTGTTAACAGAACCTGGATTCGTCTAAAAAAATGAAGTCTTGCCATTCATGCGCCCAGATTCATCATTGATCACACCATTGAAGACACTCCTATCTGTGATGCAGTGTCAAGGGTAGCCGCAGCCATGATCTCCAAGTTGAGAGTCCATGCTTCTGCAGACATCATCGAGCTGTTTGTGCAGGCACTTGTTACCTTGCAAACAACTCCAATTCTTGACTCGAGGCTCATGACATGGCTGCATGATCCATTAAGCCCATGCAGGTAGCATGGCTGCTAATGATAGAGGGCCATTGAGAACCAGCACTGCATTCTGCATTACCGTCCTGAACTTATCAATTCCATATTCTGTTAACTGTCATTGGATCTCAACTGACGTGAGAAGCAATACTGCGATACGGTAAACCACAATCCCGGTATGCTATAATTTGACCTTTATCAAAGTCAGAAACATGCCGGTAATGCATTTCTGCTTCTTACACGAAGCATCATGACAGCTTTTCACCAGGTAACAAAGTTCAAGTGCAATTTATGTATGAGAAACCGGCTGAACAATTTCCTAATTTAAACACATTGTAGGTGTCGCTACCAGCACCTGCTTTGTCTGAATATGCTGAAAAACTAATCATTTGCATATCACAGCATCTTCTTCCTGTCATTTAAAATTAACATCTGTAGCATATTGTCTTCTTGGTGTAGCACTTTTAATGGCCATAGTGTACTTCAGTGCATCTGATTAATATTTAGGGCAGTATATTAGTTACATAAGAAGTCTGATAAAAAAAAAATTATCCATTCATATTTTTTATTGCAGGTACGTAAATTGGAGCATGAGCTACAGTAATGTATCATTTGACATTGTACCCTACTGTACATGTGTTTTTTTTTTTTTTTTTTTATGGGTCTCAGTTTTATCTATCCTGTGTGCTCTTTCATTTTTTTCAGTGAAAATTATGAAATATATTGGAACAAAGATTTGCATACATATTGCAAGAAATTTGGTGACACTCAATCTGAAACAATTAAAAAGAACTTTTGGTAATGAGTCTGTAGGTGTTAAACAGATTAAAGAGTGGTGTTGTCATTTCAAAGGAGACCAAACATCAGTTGAAGATGAACATTCTGATTGGTATGCAGCCAACAAAAATCACCCATCCCCTCCTCTAAAAAAATAAAATATGAATAGTGAGTGAATAAAGAATTTCATCTGCTGCAGAGTGTAAGCAATTTTGACTAATCTTCATGTGTACAGTTTTGACAAAAAATTTATTGTAAGATTTTCTCATTTGAGACCCCAGAAGGTTATCTGCAACTGCTAGTGACATGACTTCTACATTGAAACTGATTTTAAATAAAATAAAATTGCAGAGTTGTCTGAAAAATTTAAGTGATTATGAATGTTGGTTCTATTATTATGACCCTGAGGTAAAGTCTCCATTGGCTGTATGTGAAATACCAGTCTTTATGGCTAGAGGACATACCAGTCATGAAGTCTTGTGAAAGTTATGCTCACAGTTTGTTCCATATTAGTATGCTCTACTAGGATAGACCATTAATAAAGAATAGTACCAGTCCAGGGTAATTTTTGGGAGGAGGTTCAAAATTATGAAGTTTTTCACCAAATGCCTCATGTTTCTTATACGAAGACATTTTTCAAACAATTTGCAATCTAAGAGATACAAAAGAGGCTTTAACATTGGCAAAATGACTGGTTGATAATGCAGTGGTTTGTTTCATATCTCATTCAGAAATTTCTAGTTAGCTATAACACCTTACAAGTTCAGGAGGCTTCCAAAAGTAGCAACACCATTGAGAAAAGTTTTTGTTTGAACTCAGAAAGGATCTATTTGAGGCCTATTGGTATTTGAATGTAATAAATCACTTTTTTCTGGGCCTATGTTTGAATTTTTTTTTATTTATTTTTTTTTTATCATACCTTTTATGAAATCATTTTTCATCATTGTTTAAGCTTTATTTTTAGAGTAAGGATGTAATTTGTATCTGCATCAGTTTCATTCTGTATTGATCAATTTTGATTAAATCCTAGAACAGCCTCTTGGTCTTTTTAGCTACAAATTTTGCCTAATGGTGCCAATGTTTTTCAAAATGGCATCAAAGACAAAACAAGTCAAATGAAAATGTTTTCTAAAGGGGAACAATGAGGAAAACATAAATGCATGACACTGACAGAAAAAAAATCCTAACATTAAGAAAGATTTTTGTGAGATAAACGAAATTATTATTATTATTTGTGGTAGGCATGTTTATACATCTGAAAGATGACATTGATTCAAATTTCACACTTAAGTGGGGCTCTAGTAGTGCCAATCAGAACTTGCAAATCAGGATTGCTTTAAATGCGTGCTGTAAAGTTCATAAGCCTTATTTGTCTGAAATTTGATGTATTGAATTGATGTTAGCCAAGAATGTCTTTAAGAAGACAAAGAAGCCATTATCAATAGCTCACTGAGTGTGAACGAGGTCGTGTAATAGGGCTAAAAGAAGGAAGATTTTCTTTCTGCGATATTGCAGAAAGACTTGGCTGAAATATATCTACTATGGCGGATTGTTATGAGCAGTGGTCTAGGGGATGGTACTGTCTAAAGAAGACTGGGTTCCAGGCAGCCACATGACACTACTGAGAGTGAAGATTACTGTGCTCGACGTACAGCTATGGTGCATCATACTATATGGCAGAAATTTGAGCTGCATTTGGTACCTCAGTGATACGAGCTATTATAAATCGGTTACTTTAAGGACAGCTCCGAGCTAGGCGCCCTGTGGAGTGTATTCCACTAACTCCAAGCCATTGCCATTTGCAGCGCCTGTGGTGTCAAGCTAGAGTTCATGCGAGGACGGAGTGGAGATCTGTTGTGTTTTCCGATGAAAGCAGGTTCTGTCTTGGGGCCAATGATGGCCGTGTGTTGGTCAGGAGGCCAGGGAAACACCTGCAACCAAACTGTCTGTGGCCTAAACACACTGAACCTACACCTGGAGTCATGGTTTGGGGAGCAATTTCCTATGACAGCAGGAGCACTTTTGTAGTTATCCCAAACACACTGACTGCAAATTTCTTCGTCAGTCTGGTAATTCAACTTATAGTACTGCTATTAATGAACAGCTTTCAAGGAGGAGTTTTCCAATAGGATAAGGCTTGCCTTCACACTGTTGTTGTAACTCAACTGGTTTTACAGAGTGTTGACATGTTACCTTGGCCTGCAAGGTCACCAGATCAGTCTCCATATTATTGGACGACAACTCCAGCATCATCCACTGCCAGCACTGACTGTCCCAGTATTAACACAACAACAAGCATGGAACCCAATACCACAAAGTGACATTTGGCACCTGTATGACACAAAGAATGCAGGCTTGCATTCAAAATTTAAGAGGCATTCTATTAATGTAACAGTGTTTACATTTGAAATGCATTTTGTTGAGTTTAAATTAACCTGTGATCTTAAAAATTTAATTAATTAAACATGTTAACTAGACAATTGCATTGTCCAAATTTCATTACTCTACAATAATTTTTCCTTGGTGTTGAATTTTTTCCCCATCAGTGTATATAACAATCTTGATTTCTCAAACACATATTTTTTTTTTTTAATTTTTAACACATCCATATTGATATAATATCAATCCTCCGTTCATACACTAATCAATCATTTCTTTACTGCTTTCATTCAAAAGAAGAAAATTCTACTTGTTCTTCTAAGAAGAAAAGTGGGATTTCTAAAAATGGCTTCTGGGAGAAAAACACAAAAAATCGCTTCTAAAATGCAGCAGTGGGAAACACCTCAGAAATGCACCCTTTAGGTTGATTTAAAGAACAAAAAATCTACCTTTGTCTCAAATATTCTTTCCACATTTTTTTATTAAAAAAAAAATCCACTTATTGTTTCACTTTCAACCATTCTAGAAAAATTCCTTTAACAAACAAACTTTTGAAGTCAACCATTTGATTGAAACTGACCACTGTCCCAGAAACTAGGAAAAACTGGTCTGGATATGGTTGCCAACTTGGTTCCAAAATCCTTAAAAAATGGTGCCAAATTTTGGTTGTGAAATCATTGGTTTGTACTAAGGTCCAACCTCAATTTTTAATTTTCTTTAAAGATAAAGAAACATTTCATTTTCGAAGAATAACTCTTGAGGAAATACATAAAGAGTTTCTTTCAAGTTTTTATAATTTTTTCAGTTAGATTGATTCTTTAGTGTTTTAATTTAGATTGACTTATCAATTTACCTTCTGATTACTTAGTAGCTTTGTTAAGCTGTGAATAAATTACTTATGTAAGGAATGGTTTATCTGGTATAATTTTTACTTATTAAAATGTTGTAAACTATTCCTCATAAACATTTTTCAGAAACAATTACAAAAAGTTTTTAATAAATTATAAATTGTTTGATAAAGTGTGATCTAATTGATTTTTAATCATTGTATCAACAGCAGAGGTTCTCTCCAAAGATTAGTCATATCTAAACCCAAAATATTACACAATGGCCCTTTTATATGGTAATTGGCATGATTTATTGTCTTTTCTTGTGTGCCTCTTTTGTATATTATGAGGTTTCAAAGAATTTAAATGAGACAGAATATGTTTAACAGAATACTTTATTAAAAGGTTAACTTTTTAGTATTGATGAGAGTATCTCAGTTGGCAGTTATATTTCTAGTTAGACTGGAGTCTTGCCTTATAGTAACCTTTAGGGGAAACTAAGGATTCTGATTACCTTTGTTGAATGTATGGTTTCAAAGAACTATTATTTTCTTTTAATTTATTGTGTTTTCAAGTGGTGCAAGTTTTACTGAAGTAGTTATTATTGGGTTCATTTTAAATACTGCGAATTTTGCATGTAATATTCTGTGATGTCTTCTGTATTTGGTAATGTTGAAAAATTATAAGGGATTTTTGAATTTACTAGAGGTAGACCCAAAATACGGTGTCTCAAAAATCTACATACACCCATGAACATTGCGTCAATTAAAGAATGAAACAAGATATTGTGCAACAGATATACTTTGGTTTGTGTTATCTTGTAGGAGAACCCACTCTTTGTCTTGCCCTAATTTGTTCACAGATTGTTGCACATTATCTTGTAATATTTTCAGGTACTACAGCCAGGTTAAACACCAAATTTCCTCACCTAGCTGATGGCAATGAGTTTCAACCCATCTGTAGGCTTTCAGCGTTTTTTCTTCAAAAAACTTTCCATGGCCATCACTTCTAATAATGTTAAATTTACTGTACTCCCCTAGTACTACTTTTTCAAAAAACTTCCTCTTTCTGAAGATATTATTCTGCAAAATCTAATTTTCTCTGAAGACTGTTTGAGCAAATTAATGGTTTTCTACTTGAAACCATGCTATTATAGCCTTTCGACTGGATAATTCTATGGACTATCTTGGCATCCACTGTTTTGTTGGTATGTGTCTCAAAATGTTCCATGAGCTTTGGATCAGAAAGTCATGCATTTTTCTTTAGGATGAAGCGACCATCTTGGTTTCTTAAAATTCTGAGCTAACCACTTTGAGGTTTATTAAAAGTGTGACCTTTTAAATTATCACTTGGAATAACTCTTTGAATACTTGCATGGCTTTTCCTGATGTATATTCTATCATATGATTTTTTATTGTTTTGCAAATATGCTATCATATTTCTCAAATCTAGAGACCTTTCATTTCCATGAGTCATCTCGAGTAAAATTTTTTTTTGGAAACCACCAACAAACAAGCAGATTGATCACTTATATGTGATTCAAAACTAGGACTTCTTCCTTCTTATAGTAAGCTCAAAATTACATGATCCTGTAGCTAGCTGTATGCAGATTTTTGTGACATTTGATATGTTTTTTTGCATATTTCTCTGGCTTAGAGTAGGCTTGAATTTGATTTGCTGTAAAATGTTGTTCTCATTTCTTTTGTGTATAAAATAATTTTTTCTATAAAAGATTTATGTTTAAATCAATAATTACTTTTTGTTTGGTATATGCAGACTGCATAAATGGGACTCCTAGTAGAATATTATGCAGACTTTTGTGACTGACTGTAGATATAAATGGGACTCCTAATAGAATATTATGCATAATTATTGTTCTTGTGCAAGTTAATAAAAATTATGTTTCTTTTTCCTCTTATTGATATGTAACTTGGACACACTGAAAATGGGAAAACTACGATTTTAATAAATCTGGCAAAAGTATTAGAATCTTGGCTACCAATGAGGGAACTAACCACAATGTGTTCTAAATATCTACTACGTCTAGGTGTGAAAATAGAGAGGATGCATATAATACATGATTAAAAAGGGGCAGGACATTTTGAAATAAGGCATCAATCTTAAGAAATGTTATACTTGTATATTATTGAAGAAATACCATATATTTTTCATTGTTATATCGTTACTTATTAAATTTAATCAAAAGATTGAATTAAATTTAATAAGTAATAAAATTAAAGATTTTTTTTACAAATTTAAATATTTTGAAAAGAGCAAGTTATATACTTCTCGTATTTGAAATGCTAATTTCTGTTAAGTGATGTTATCTACTTTTGCATTCAACAAAAAATTGCAAGTACTTTTCCGTTTTACAAGCACAGGCAATAAAGTCTTTAAAAATGATAGAACCAACGCCAAACGGAATATTCCCACTGGCAAATTTTTACCGCCACATTTGCAAAACAAGTCATGTTTCTTTATCAGTAATGTCTTTTTTTATACATCAAAAATGTATGAAAAACGAATGAGAACTAATTTTTATTGATATTTCTTATCTGTATGTTGTGTGTTATTGCCAATAACACCAACTTAGCGAGATTTGCGCTGGCAAAACTGAAAAGTACCAAGTTGCTTTGTTAAATGTAAGTCTTAATGTTTATTGTGAAACTATGTAAAAACTCAAAAGAGCAAAGAATCCATTAAATCAAAATATTTTTTTTCCCCTTAGAGTCTGCATTGTAGTGAAATAGTATGTGTTTATATTTGGTAATAAAACAATTTTGGGGAATTCTGCATAATTATTTCTTTAAGTACAGGAAAAGTAGAAAAAATGTTACTTTGAAAAAAATGGAATCAAATTTTAAATGTGGAATGAAGCTGAAGATTATATTAAGGAGGGGAAAGAAAAGATATCACATTTAAGATTAGGAATGTTATTTTACTTGTATATATGTATTTCAGATTGCTCAAAGAGTATCTCTTTTCCTTTGAAATTGTAGAAGGAAAGCTCGTCCAATGAGTAGCGTGGACATTTGTATGCTGTAAGCAGAAAATTTAGTACATGGCCTGTGTAAACAGCCTAAATGCCTCTTTTCTTGTTCTCTCTGGATTTCTACATGTTACTCTTGAGTGTTGCAGATACCTACTGGGGACTTTTTAGTATGTCTTCAAGAAATAAAGCCCAAATTGCATCTTATTTAAGAGATATGTCTATAGATTTTCTTAACATATATATTAAATTAAATGAAAGGCAGATTTACTTTGTGTTTGAAAAAATCTGATGCTGTGATATTCTTGGTGGTTTGGAATTGTGCTCAAAGTGTTTCATTAAAGATATTAAAAGTTCTCTCTCACCTCACCTTATTGGGTGTTTGAGCTGTTACTTTTTATGAGTAAAATTTTGAGCTCTTTCTCTTAGTGTTGCTGTAAATCAGTTTATTATACTTGCTAGTGTAAGCATTGTATTTAAGAGTAAATTATCTTAAAAATTAAACTCCCGAGTAGTGTTTTTTTTATCTGGGTTTCGAGATGAAAAAATATATTCTTTTGAATTTTGTTTTAACTCCGTAAATAGTTTTAAAAAAAAAAAAAAATTATCTCCAGTTTCAAGGCGTATATACAATAAAAAAAATATACAAAGGTGGTAAAACATAAAAGACAGACAAACAAAAATAAAGTCATTGCCTTAAAAGTTCTCTAGCTCGTCAATAGAGCGCCGTGGTGTACCATACAATGATGATTCATTTTGTCTGCCAAATCATGTAAAGTACTTCAGCTAAAACTCAGAAAAAAGTTCTAGTACGGAGATGCTCTGCCAGCAATCTGGAGTCGGAACTGCCTCCTGACGAGGACTGCTGGGAAAAGCCAACAGATCCTCAATTTTTCGGCATTTTAGTTTGATCCTATCATAAATTTGGGATTTAACATTTTTTGCTTCCGTATTTGATATGCAGCTTGATAGAATGAAAAGACAAGGCTGAAGGAGTTGATTGGTGTAGTCGTAAAGTAATCGACCTGCTTATTCCCGAAAATGCCACTGTTTTTAAGGCCAGCTCTCATAGTTAATGCCAGCAATTTCCTGGGATAATGGAGGATGTGGAGTCAGAAAAAATGACTGCTGTGGCAAAGCTATTCTCAAAAATTATCAAGTATTTTAGGCTAATCCAGATAGCATTCACCTTTCCATCAAAGGATGATCAAATTTTTCCAGAAGGTGCATAAAATGAGAATACACTAGAAAGTACTCCTGAGCCGGCTATCTTCATAATAGGAGCCATCTGTTTGTACATGGTACCACTCAGATTTTGGGTACCTTGTGTGTGTCAGTAGTATCCTAAGCATAACTCTTTAAAATTTCAGTAGGGGTAATCTTCTTATACAGTTGTGCTCATGAGAGAGGAGCACATTTATTACAACCTGAATAAAATCAAGTGGGTTCGAAGCCTAAAAAGTCCTTGAAAAATGTCTGGAAATTCACAATTTCGCCTGACATCCCGGACAAACTGTACAAAACCATTTTGGGTTTTCAAATTATGAGTTATTTGGTTAGTCAATCCAGAAATGGTGACCAGATTTAACTTCTCTTATAGAATCGGAGCATTTTTTGCAATAATAACTTTGATGGGCTTATTATTTGTCAGCAACAGCATAGTATCAATCAGTTGTTGATTTAAGGTTCCAGTGATGAACCTTAGTGCCTGGTTTTGTAAAATCTCCAATTTTCTTAAAACCTGATCATCTGCTGAAATAAGTGGCTTGTAACAATAACTAAGTAATCATAGGGAGGATAAGTTTTATATGTAGTATTTAAAGTTGATCTCTATCACATTCTCAAAGGGAGTAGATGCCTTAAAACATTCACTCTACTTAAATGGGATTAAATTGCCTCTATATAAGACATCCGGTTGATTTTGTTATCAAAAGTTACTGCCAAATAAAACTTGACTAATATGGATAAGAGAATTATTTCTGTATTTAATGTTTGGGATGAAAGCTTGATGGATTGGGAAGAAGGACTGAATAGATGTCTTCAAATTTACCGTCATATTATTTTTAACGCACCACTCTGAAAGTATATCAAGCCTGATTTATATTTGATTCTATTGCAGAATGCGCATTTTGTTTCAGTGCTGGTGACCTAATAACCAGATTATCCACAAAAAGTAAACAGTTAACACCCTCAGCTTTCCCCAAGGCAGAACCTAAGTCACTGATATAGATGTTAAATAATGTGGTTTCCAACTGAACCCTGAGGCAGACCCGTCTGCGAATTAAATACAGTTGGATGCCTAATTAATGAATTTTGTGGCTCGACATATTTTTCTTTCTTAGATTAAAATGAAGGCCCTATTTAACAAATAATAAACCCTTAATTATTTCAGCAGCTAGAAATTTTTTTATTAGTTTGTATTAGGAAAAAAAATTGGATTTTTTTTTTTTTAAATGACATATCCTTTTTATTCCAAACGGAAAGACTTTTCTTGTAAGCAGCAAATTTCAAAGGAAAAGGGTGAAGATCATTATTTGACTTTACAGGTGCAGATGAATCATGGGTGTAAAATATCGTTCAAGTCTTGAGTAATACCGGAATCTATCCTAATCCTTTGTTATCTCATCCCAATCCAGGGGATATTTTAATGATTGATACATTTGATGTGTGTGACAGACTGTGCAACTGAAATTCAGAAAATTGTCGAAGCCAATGAATAGCAATTCTTCTACAGAAACTCCTATCAAAACTGTTACGTTTTCTGTTTTACATTGTTTGGAGAACATGCTTCACTCTCTTATGCAGCTGGATGTAAATGATGCAGTATTTTCTTTGTGTAAAGTCGAAAAAAACTCTTTTGAGCCAGAAATCAAAGATTTTCAAGCATCTATTAGTCAGTATTTTAAAATTTCCAAATAACTAGTGCATAATAATTCAATAATAGTAAATTTAGCTGTTGAATAAAAGGTGTGCGATTTCTTATTATGGATATTTTTTGTGTAGTTTATGGAATTTCCAAAAGGCAAGTGCAAAATATTCATATTTTGTTTGGACCCCAGTATAACAAATGACCCCGAATTAATACACAAAATGTTTGGTCTCAATGAATTCATTAAATCGAGGACCAACTGTATTTAGAAAAGTCAGTACTTTACTGACCAACGTATCTGTAAGATAAAGTAAATGACTTGATCCATTTAAACATGTTACTACAAATTCCAGCATCAAGTAACTTTTTATGAGTTTTCTTTCTCCATACCATATCATAAGCATTTTTAGCATCAATGCTGTTAAAATATTACGATTGTCCAAAGCACCCTTTACAATTTGATTAAAATAAGTAACCTGGTCCAATGTAGATCGGTTCCTACGAAAACCAGATTGTGCATTGGCAATCAAATTTCTGTTTTCTGTTAACTAATTCAGCCTGTTCAAAATTTTCTTCATTATTTTTCTGAAGATACTAGTGTGAGATTGGTTCATAGCTATTAAGAAATTTTGGAACTTTTTTCCCTTTAAAATAGGTATAACCACAGCTCTCTTCCTCTGTGCGGGTATGAGATCTGACTTCCAGATGTTGTTAAAAGTAAATAGAATAGTATCCCTGGCTGTGTCACTTAAATGCCTAAGAAATTCTACATGAATATTATCCTCTTCAGGGGACTTTTTTGTGTCCTGGGAATAAATGGCCAATCCAAACTAATCTAGGGTAATAAGGGCTGTAAAAGTTTTAAATGTTTCCAGGGCTATTTAAATTTTCTCAGCCTCTCTAATCTTAACTTGTCTAGACATTTTGCCAGCAAAAGTCTCTTTACTCTGGGTCTTGGCGTAAGTTTGGCTGGAGGCATTATATATATATATATATATATATAGCCACAGCTTTGTCTGAAGATAAACTTGCCCTATTAAATGAAATTTGTTCTTTAAGTCTTATTTTGCTAAATCAACAAAAATTTTAAGGTTTTCATACTATCTTCCTTATAATTGATGTTAGATATAAATTGGTCAAGATTTTTCCCTTATCTCTGGGACAACCTTTCTAAAAACAGCTACCTGTTTTCTCTCCACAGCATCGCTCTGCTTTTTAGATAATTCAGCTTTTCTTCTCAAATGATCCCGCTTGTGGCTTTAATTTCACCTAGCTTTCTATACCAAAACTCCTCTAACTCTTCCTCTTGGGACATCTTGTACATAGGATACCCCTGTTTAATTGTGACACAATCCAGCTAAGATGCAAAGAGAAGTCCAAATGTACTTTTACTTTAATTTTCGAAAACCCCTCCAGTCATCTTTTTTAAAATTCTATGATTTACTTTAACACGGAGTAGATGAAATCTTATGTCCTGGCATAACAACTGAAGCAATAATTTATCTATGACCAGATCTGGGGGCCTCAATAACAAACTCTAAAAGTAAAGAATATAAGTCGGTGGGTCAGACGAAATCATAAATAAGTTCAAGAGGATTGGAATTAAAAAGATCTCTAACATCTTTACACCAAAAGCATACATATCACTGTAACCCCAATACTTGGCATGGGCATTCGTACGAGGGCTATTCAGAAAGTAAGGAACGTTTCCGTCTGACGTTGCTAGCCGATCGCGAATATTTTGGTGTCTGCGTGCTCGGCATCCAGCCATCACAACAGGAACATTTCCACGCTGCCTGTTTTTTCGATATTTAAATTTAAAATATGCGCTGCAATTTGAAAATCCCGCCAGTTGTGAGGTGCGGTCTGTGATACGGTTTTTGTTGGCATAAAACCTATTGAAATTTATTGGCAAGTGTGTGAAGTGTACGTAAACAACGTAATGAATGAAAGTTCAATCCGGAAATGGTGCATTCAGTTTAAAAATGGCTGCACTAACAATGAAGAGTGGACGCCCTAGCATTGTGACTGACGACTTGGTCGCTAAAGTTGATGAAAAGATTCGTGAAAACCGCCGTTTCACAATAACGGAGCTTTCACTTAATTTTCCACAAGTTTCACGGACTTTGTTGTTTGAAATTGTCACACAAAAGCTAGTCTACCGCAAAATTTGTGCAAGATGGGTGCCGAAATTGCTAACAGACCACCAGAAAGGTCAGCGAATGGGGGCAACTTTGACATTTTTGGAGGCCTACGACAGACATGGTGATTCATTACTGGATTGAATCGTAACTGGTGACGAGACGTGGGTGAGACAAAATTACAGTCCATGCAGTGGGGGCACACAAGTTCCCCCAAAAGACCAAGAAAATGTTTTCAAACCTTGTCACCAAAGAAGATTATGGCGACTGTGTTTT
>BMAV01008278.1:215195-230656 GCA_019973955.1 Trichonephila inaurata madagascariensis
AAAAAAACTAAACTTAACCTCCCCTTTTACTTAATTACAATGCCCAGAAATACATTTAATTTAACAGTATTTGATCTTTCCCACTTGGGATTCATGCAAGTAAAGGTTGAAGGGTACTCCGTTCGGGGTACAATGCAATGTTTTAATTGTAACAACTTTTTTCATACCGCTGCTAATTGTCACATGCTTCCAAGATGTCTCAAGTGCGGAAAGGATCATCTAACTAAAAATTGCAATATTAAAGAAAGACAGGATAATCCTTACTGTATAAATTGTCACGTGTATGGGCATACTGCCTGTTACACAAAATGCCCTAGCTTTCCAAAGCCCAAAAAAGGTGCCCCCATGTTAAACAGAAATAGAAAAAGTTTCACCAGAGCAACAATGTTGTTGAAGGAATTTCCTTCGCCAACATCGTTTCTGGTTTTTCCGATAAAAACAACTACCCCCATCCCTCTACTGATAATAACAGTAATTCGGAAAGACAAAGTTCTCCTCAAGTTACCTCCGCTACTGAAAATGAAAATAGTACCTCTGATATCCAAGACATAATAGCTCTTTTTAAAATAGTATCCAATATTTTTAAACAATTCCCCAAGTTGAAACAAATTCTCCCCTCACTTAAGAAAACTAAAGATATTAAAGAACAAGCACTAATGCTAATAGAAGCGGTGCTTGACTAAGTTACTTATTTTATTTAATTTCCAATTCTCTAATCTTAATTTTAATTGTAAAGTCTCTATTAACTCAATAGCTTAATTTTTTCCTATACCGATCAGGCAATTTTCATCTATAAGTCCAAAAGCTCACAAACCAATTGAAATCACCTCATTTTAACCGTCGATGCCTGCTTGCTCGCCATTGGTTCCTCGACGTAGTGGCCACACCTTCCCAACCCCCCAAACCAAGAACTCATTGCAATGCCCGCTCTGTTCCAGATATGGGGCTAGCCGAGTGGTATAGGTATCGGACCGTGGCTTGCTTTGTCACGAGTTCGAGCCCAGTACCACTAAGGACCCGCCGTGTAGGGCAGCGATGCACGTTAAATCTGTCGAGAGCTGAAACGTCCTCCCGTTGGTGTGGTGTGGTAGTTAGGAGAGGGTGGTGCCAGCTCAGGTGTCGTCCACGTCACTTGACCATGGTTCAAAATTACGTGGTCCGTCGCCAAAAGCCCTCGTGTAGCTGAACAGTGCGACGTTAATATTCAATCAATCAATCCAGATATGGGGCAGAGGAGTCTGCCTAGATTCCAGTCCCCAATGTGAAAGTTGAAAGCTTGTCCACCGCTATAAGTGCCTCAATTTGTTTGGGTGACCACGTAGCAAAGTAGAATTTTAGTTGCTCTTTCTGTTGTGTTTAATAATTTTTTTTTCTTGTACTTAGTTTCCATTTAATTCCAAAACGTTCCTTACTTTCTGAATAGCCCTCATATTACTATAACATCAATGCTTAGAATGGGGTATTCATATCATCAATAACAATTGTCTTTTTATCAGTAGATAGTGTAGACAAATTGGGTTTGCTTCCTAGAGGTATGTATAGAGCTGTGGTCTTCAAACTGTGTTCCACGGATCCCTAGGGTTCCACAAAGCTTTTCCACGAGTCAGAATAAAAAAAATGAAAAGGAAATTGTATATATGAAAAATAGATTAATGATTCTTATGAAGTTTGTATTACTATAAGTATCTCTAAAGCTCTTTCCAGTTATTAAAATTGAAAATTTTATGTCGTAATACTTTTGTAACTCTTTAAGCATTCACTTTATTATATTATAATAACATTTTTTTCTTTGTATTTATTACCTATTAGATTGGGGATTGGGAATATTCTTTTGTTTACTATCCCAGGTTCCATGAAATAATATTATACTCTATATATATTCTATATGTCTATCTATCTATACTCACTAAGGTTTTGTAAAACTAAATAGATTTCTAATGGAATATGCATTTTTCCATTTGTGGGGGGGGGACACATATAATAAACAAGATTCAACAACTTATCAACAGATTTGACGCACGCGTTAAAATCTAAATTTTAGGTTGCAAAATACACAGACTTTCTCATGCAGCTATAAACATTTTAATGCCATTCAAAACTTATTTAAGTGAAAACTGTAGCAGTATCTATATAAAAACCAGTACTTGGACATCACACACATGCGAAGATGATCGATAAAGTACTGGCGCTCGGAACGGAAGGTGCCCGGTTCGAATCTTCCTACAAAACTATTTCTCAACTGGAGTGGCTACAAAAACAAAATGTATTTAAAAAAAATGAAATGTGTGATAGTTTCAGTAGACTGACAGTTTGTGAAAATATGCTAGCATAAATCCCAGTTACTAAATATAATGGATGGGTAGGTAATACAAATACATATCATTAAAGATTTAATTATACTAAAAATTTGTTATCAGAGTGCTATGCGCCAAGTAATGTTTGGTGGGATTCCTTAAATGTGCCAAGCAGCTCTTGTTGTCGAATGATATGGTATCAGAGATGGCGGCCTAGCTGTAACAAATCGCCAGGAAAATAATTTTAAAGAACTGTCTTGAAATATGTTTCAAGTAATAAAGAATATAGGAATAGATTAAAAATAACAAATATCAATCTAAATTTAATCAATAAAGATTCTTGCGATATTCAAATGCTTATAACTTGCAATATTCCAAAAACTGAGTTCCTTTAATGAATTTCATTGAACAAAAGGAATGTTTATTTAAAAGCAAAATAATGCATTTTTTGTCATGTGTTCAGAGTTTATTTTTGGATTAATTCATGGCATCTATACTTGTGCATATTTACTGTAACCTAATGTAAATATTAAGCACAAGTTTTGCTTCTGTATTTTGGCAGTTGTTAGGGTTTTTTTTGTGGAATAAACGTTTTTTGATTTTAAAAATGGTTGGATATTTTATCGTTTTCATAATCCAGCATTATTTTTAAAGTTATGATTTTGTAAAAGCTATTTTGCCTTCTTCACAATTGTTGAATCAGATATGCTGCTAGCATAATAGCTATTTCTTTGCAAAAAGGATCACGTAATATTTTGAAACTACACAATTTGCAATAATAATTAAAAGCACAGCTCTCATATTCTTCAGAAAAAGTATTCTGGTACTTATTAAAAATATCCTTACTCAGAAATAGCACTAAATACATCAGAAGACTGAAGTAGTAGCTTGAAGAATGGTTCAATTTTTCAAGTAGTCAAATTAAAATAGTCTGAAATTAATAGGGTTACCATTAAAGTTAACTGTAATATACGTCATTGTGTCATGGTAACTACATAAAAATATCAAGGTTACCATATTATGTTATCGCCTGTCTTGGCGAATATAAACAACTTGGCGCATAGCACTCCAATATCAAATTAGCCCCAAACAATTTTAATAACAAATGCAATACTTTTTTAAAAATTGTCTTTACATAATGTATCTATATAACATGTTGATCTACTTTAAATACTATTTTAACATATATTTTTCTAAGTGTGTGTGTGTGGAATAGGGTTCCCCGAAATCACCTTAAGGTTTCCTTGAGTCAAAAAAGTTTGAAGACCACTAGTATAGAGCATAAACCATGAAGTTTAAATTTTTCTTCCACATACATTCAATTTTACAATTTCACTTTAATCCTCGGACTCTCCCATTTCGTTTAAAATTTCAGTCTGATATCGAAATATTTCTAAAACCTTTTAGTATTCCACTTGCAATTTTTCGAAACTTAGGAAGAAAATAAAGGCTGTGTCCTGGAAATGGGTAATTGATGGAGTCACTTGTGAGGTTAGCTTCCAAAATGATGAAAATATCGATCATTTTTTCTCTAAAAGTGTATGGATTAAATCAATTTTCTTAGATTGGGATAAACCACCTGCATTCCTTTGCAGAACACTAAGGCCAAACTCTAGAAACTTTGTCATATTATGAGAATGCTTGCTTGGAGGTCATTCTACATTGCACCCCAGTTTAAATTCTATAGTAGAAAAATAGTTATGCAATACTTAGACATTATATTAAAACAAACATGTGTAAGTTTAATTTTCATTCCTATAGCAATATGGTCATTTTTATTTTAAAGTTGTCCTGTTTGTTTTTTTAATTTGTTACTGAAAAATTAATTTTCAGTTTCATCCAATTCATTTTATTTTAGGTTGTAACCGGGGGTCACTATGACGTGGATGCTGTTCTAGAAGCCCCTAGTGGTCAAGTACTTTATAAAGGAATAAAAAAACAATCTGATAGTTATACCTGGGTTGCAGAGCAAACTGGCGTGTATAAATTGTGTTTCAGCAATGAATTTTCTACATTTAGCCATAAACTTGTTTATGTAGACTTTGTAGTTGGTGAAGAGAAGCCCTTACCAGGTGTTGGTGAACATTTGACTGCTATGACAAAGGTATACTTTTCATAATCTGCTATTAAATTTTGAATCATGCTAACAAGTTTTTTTAAATGATGCTCTGTAAGTTGTTGGGAAAGTACTAAAAAAGAAAATTGTAAAGATTAATATTTTAAATATTTTTGTACTTAAAAAATCTAGTTATTTTTTAATCAACTTGTTATAGGAAAAGATAAATTATTATTTATATATATTAAATTTTTGGATGCAGTTTTTGGTCTTGGGTGCTCAATCTCTGTTGAGATTTATAAGATTAATACCTCCTTCACAGTACAGGAATACTTTTTGTGTAATTGATTATTTCAAAAAGACTTTTTTCTAAATTTTAAATGACAAAGATGTCAGATTGATTATTGCTACTAAAATTTTTACCTGAATTGTATCAATATCGAAAATTATAAATGATGCAATGTAGAAATTATAAATTTTTTTTTTTTTTTTTTTTTTTTGTTTATAGAAATATCTAGGAATGAAAAATTCTCCAGTTAATCATTATCAGCACATTTTGAATAACTCAATGTGTTTCTGCATCTTATGAAATTTTCAATTTAATTAGAAATTTAAGGATACTCAGAAATATTATAAAGCTTGCTTAAAAAGTACTGAAATATTGAGTAAAGTCTAAAAAACTGCTGGAAACCTTTTATGAAAGTAAAGCAATAAATTTTAACCCGAAGTATTTTATATTAAGAAACTAAATATTTGTCTGGCGTAAAGAGATAAATTTATGAGAGTCATCAACTCTTTGTATTTCAAGTACACTGAACTTTTTTTTGCTTTTCAGCTTGAAACTTCTTCATCCAATGTACATGAGCACTTAAATACCATCATTGATTACCAAACTCATCACCGATTAATGGAAGCGCAAGGAAGAAAGAGAGCTGAAGATTTAAATACTCGTGTTATGTATTGGTCAATGGGTGAAACAGTGCTTATTATTTTAATAGCTGTTGGACAAGTTATGGTCTTAAGAAATTTTTTTAGTGAGAAAAAAGGAACATCCTCATGAAAAATTTACTTTAGGATCCAATAAATTTTATATGGAGGCATATGAACAAGATTATTTGTTTATCCATCTTCATTTGAAAACCGTGCCTCATTTTTAATATGATTTATGATGACATCAGAACTTTTGTGAGAAAATGTACTGTTTCAGTGCATAACTTTTCTCATCTATTATTTAAAGTTGACAAAATTTCTTTTTGAAGGTATGGGCACATTTCAAGTCAAGATACTTGGTTCATATTGTTAGCATATTTTCATTCAACTTGGTACATCTCTAAATTTAAGGAATGGTACTCATTTTTTAACAATATTTTTGAAATTCTTTGTTCTTTGCTAACAGTGCCATAAAATATTTTCATTTTGTATTTTTTTCTTCTGGCTTTAAACAAATTTCTTGATCATCTTCAAAAATACTAGTTAAGTAGAATAATAAAAAAAAATTTCCCTGCCAAAAGTAAACCACTTTAACATTGTTGGAAAATTGGAACTTATTGTTTTTTTATATTGACTTTCATTTCCAAAATGTGTGCTATTAAGTAATTTTTGTAAAAAGAAATTTATCTTTTGAAGTATTTGTTGAATATTTTTTCTTAATTTTTATCTGGATGTGGTTAATTTGACTTTTTATCTATATAGTTCTTTTTGTATTAACCTCTTCAAACCTGAAAAATGTGTTAAATTTTTTTAAGCTGCTAAAATATAGTTTAAATATGATCATACTTTTTATATAATATTTTGAATGTATACATCGAAACAGGGAAGTTGATATAATTTATCCTTTTTCAGAAAATGTTTATTTATAGATTTTCATTAAAGATTTCAGCAATTTGAAAAAGGGAAGGAAAATTCAAAGTCTATTTTAATTTAGAATTTCTGGCACATATAAAAGTATTTTTAAAGCTAAATGTGGAACATTTATTTTGTTGATTAATCAATGTTATGCTAAAAATTTATTACTGTGTTATCAGGGCCTTCCTTTCACATCAAGAAGAAATCTTTAAAGAACATTTGAAAAATTGCTATAATTCTCCACATCTGCATTCCTTATCAGTTCAGTTATTTTCATTTTTAGAGACTGAACTTCGTAGTTAAACTTTTAATAAAATTTGTACAAACCTTCATATTTGATATAGAAAACAAGTCCACACACACATAGGATGTTTTCTGCTTTCTAATAAAAATGGTTAAACTGATTGTCAATAACAGTTCTGCTTTTAATGAAAGATATTTTTACATAAAATATTAATTGAAAGCATCGTACTTCAATATGACTTTGCCAAATTGGATTTCAATTGTGTTCTACCATTTAAGTTTTAAATGCTACTTATCTGTGTGTGTTTCATGTTAATAATCTTGTAACCACTGCATAGTACTTTTATCAAATTCAATACTTTAAACAAATAGTTATCTCCTAATTTATTTTTGGCAATTTATGCATTTTTTTATCTTTTCAGTTTGTTGCTAAGGTAACTGATAGTACATTGTTCTTGTTTCAATCATATTGATTTACGCTGGATAATGTTCTGCATAAATTATATAGAGAGATTTCGAGCACCAATGAGAGAAAACACTTATGCTCAGTATAACGTTCTATATATTCATAATGTTTTGGAGCATTGCTAAGTGTATGTTGCAAAAATTGCATCTTATTCAATAAATTTATTTTTTTAAAGAAAATCCTGGGAACAATAAAAACAAATATCAGATATAATAAACTAGATAGCAGTATATCTATTGGTTTCCAAACCTTGAAATTATACTATTAGCTTTACAGGGGGAGGAGGGAATTCAATAAATGTATCCTTTCTGAATGAAAAAGGAGCTTTTTAGAATTCTTAAAATATAGCTAAAAATAAATCAGGAAAATTTTTAATGTCATGCAATTTAATTTTAAAAATTTTGAAGAAAAAGTTTGCTTTCTATTGTGAAATATGTTATTTATTTATTTTTTTTTTTAAAACCATTTCCAGCCATAAATATTCTGACTCAAGTCTTGAGTGTGTGTGTCTTTTTTTTAGTGTTTCCAATTGGGGCCATTGGGACTGAAGAGGTTAATATATACATATTTTACTATTTAATGAATTTTTTTGTAATTTGTAGTGTAGAGGAAAAATATTATGAGTTTTTTTAATGAATTTTGTCTCATAGGCTTTGAAGTTTAAATAAAAGCTAAAAATATTACATTGTGTTGATAATTCTTTTATTTCTTACTAATGAAATTAAATTTTTTCCTCTTTTTTAATTCATGATTCTATATGTTTTGATGTCATTTGTGTTCAAATATGTGTGTATTCAAATATTCTATATGTGTTCAAATGATTGCCTAATATTGACTTGAATTCATATTATGGGTTTTTGCTTCCTTAATTCAGTTAAAAAGCTCAGATTTTATAGTAATTCCCTTAAAAATTTGATGGCAATATAAAAGCACGACTTTTTAAAATTCATAAAAATATTCCTAGTTTATTTTCAAGATTATATGTAAAACTTGGTGTAAATATTTCTACTTAATTTGTTGTACATTTCTATATCTATCAGCTACATTGGCCCATGTGGTATGGAGTTAGGCAGAAGATTCTTTGTGTAACACTAAAGGACATTAAATAAACAAATAAATAAAATTTGAAAAATAATAATGTACCTTTTATTTTATTTAATAACCACATGGATATTAAGATTTGAACTGAAAACATGAGTGTGTTTATATGTTTTGAAGTGAAGTTTATATGTTTTGAATCTATTTATACTTTTTACTAAGAAATAATTATTGATATTTTTTTTAATTATTTATAAACAGAAAATTGTTGCAGTGCTCAAAAGTTTGTGTAATCAGAATTATATTGATTGAAATGAAAAATGCAAACAATTATGCATGCTTGATTTTCTCATGAGAGAATTTTGCTACAGAGATTGTCAAAATTCACTCTTTATTTGGTGCATCTGTATCAAATTTTTAGAAAGTTGATAGTATTGTATTTATATATATATAATAGATTTGTTCGTAAAATGAGGCAATAGAATTGAAACTGAAAAGTAAAAGAATTTAACTTGAGTGTAGGGGTTTTAGAATCTTACTAAACTATGTGATTGTATGACTAACATTAGGAAACTAGTGCACTTATGCCACTTTTTACAAGTTAGCCTGTTTTTTTTTAATTTACTAAAATTTCTTTCAAATAAAATCTTTGGAATTATTTTGGTAACAAAATGCTTATACTTAACAGTAAATATTTATCTTCTCTGCTTGATAGTAAACCAATATCTTACAAAATTCATGATTGTAATATTATCTGTCAAGATTATTTTTACCAATGAATTATGTTTTAATTGCTAGGAATAATTGTAAATGCACAACTTAGTCTTCGGAAATTGAAAATTTATTTTTGTGAAATCTTGCATTAATTTGGATTACTTAAGAAACTTACTCATATAACAAACTTGCATTTACACCTTTTTCCTCTCATGTTTATTAATTGCTTTTGAATGCCTTGGTGAAATATCATAAATTGAATTAAAAATTATCACTCGCCAAAAGTTCAACTTTATACAGTGTGTGTTTATTTTAGATACATGAAGTAGAAATATGTCATTATCATAGAAAGCATCTGTGTGGGGGAATTAAATACTCTATCTACGTATTATATTATTCATTTTTGATTTAGCTAATTTTGTGGATTAAATCCACAATTAGTGGGCAAGTAAAAGCCATCTAAGAAATCATTTTGAAACCTTTTCGCCCTCGTAGTAACTTGCCTATTTTGATGATGAACTTCCTTGCACTTTTCAAGTGTGCTTGGATGCTTGAATGCTTTCACATTTTCACAAATTTATATTCAAGAAGAGAGAGTCATCTCAGTGCAGTATATTGCGAGTCTCGTTTTTTGTGAAGGTCAATCAAATTTTAAATTGGTTAAAACTCTCAGAGCTGCTGGTTCACTTCATGTTGATCTTCAAATCACTTGTCAAGGAAAGGATATTGTAACGTCTTGAGTAGATAATAAACAAAAATTTGTCACAACCTAATTTTAAAATAAAAGAATTATTTATTTGCTTCTCAGGTTACTATAAATGAAGCAATAAAGTCCAAGTTATACGCCAAGCCGGTGCATTCCGTCTATATCACGGGAGATCAATCCTTTGTCCGAAAGGACAAATCTCTCTAAACCATGGATTCCAGTCCTCCAACTCCACCGGCGTTCAGGGTCTCACTTTCGGCTCCAATTTCTATCCTCCACCGTCCAAGTCTTTTTTTTCAGGGCTCTCTTTCCCCGTCTCCTAAAAACCTTTTTAAACACCAGGGTGGGTACACACCACGCCCCTCGTCCCTTCTCATTGGCAGGCCACAAAAGTCTGCCCTCGGCCTCCCTGGTCCTATTCGTGCGAAACACACAAATACACTCCCGGGCCGTCTGGAAAGTAAGGGCACCATGATTCTTGTCCAACATCTTGACACACTTGTCCATTACACCACCTTTGTTCTATAAACCCATTCTCTCGACACCGGCCGAGGCGACAGGATTCTTTTTAGACTTTCTTCGCCTATTGTCAATGGGGTGTCGGTGCTTCCCCGAGGTCAAGGCCGTGGTAGCCGAGTGGTATAGGTATCGGACCGTGGCTTGCCTTGTCACGAGTTCGAGCCCAGAACCACTAAAGACCCGTCGTGTAGGGCAGCGATGCACGTTAAATCTGTCGAGAGCTGAAACGTCCTCCCGTTAATGTGGTGTGGTAGTTAGGAGAGGGGGGTGCCAGCTCAGGTGTCGTCCACGTCACTTGACCATGGTTCAAAATGACGTGGTCCGTCGCCAAAAGCCTTCGTGTTGCTGAACAGTGCGACGTTAATATTCAATCAATCAATCCCCGAGGTCAAACAATAACCAATGACCCCCGCGACCACGTGCACTGGTCACTTAAACATCTGGTCTGAGTCATAAAAATTGGTGTGAATAGAAGGGTGGTTTTCGCACCAAGTGAAGTCGTTACAATATGCACTCCATTGAGTTGCAATTGCAAACTGCCATAAATCATATGTTTAAGAACCTATAGTGGCTTATCCTTCTCGATAGATAAAACCTATTATATCCATTCTATCATCTTAAAAATTTATATCTTGATCCTAAGATCTTTCATGGTAACTCCAAGATATGTGTTGAGTACCTATGGGGGGGATTGTTTGTTTGCAAGCTAACATTTTTGTCACATGTACTTCAGCTTTAACTATTTTGCAAGAAAAAACTGAATTTTTTGAAGGTTTTGCCCAACATATTGTGAGAAGCTGATCTCACTTCATTAGTCTACAGAGCTATCCGTTCTAGGACTATGTGCAGTACACAACTCTACTTGTCAGTCTCTTTTTAGAAGGCTTGACTGTGTATCATTAAGTTCTCCTTATTTGTTCTGTGCCCTTTTTCTCTCCACCTATTGCTAGTTTGTATGTTTATTGCGATAGTTCCTATCCATTGATCCTTCAACTACTGTTTCTGTGTATTGGTACATTCTTCACACAGATCTCTTGATGGACAACCACTTCTAACGAGGGATGGTGAATCTTTTTGAAAAGTGCATCCAATTTTAATACCAGCCTACAAATCACTAAGTCACTTGGAAGGAGGAGTATCATTAATTTGAAAATTTATTAGCGGAAAACCCTTTATTCGTTGTTTTTAAAATTCTGTCAACTTACATTTACATTAAAGAGCAAAAAATAAAGGTCACCCTAGAAACTTTTTTCTTACAAGTAATTAATAACATGAACTATGCACCTGATGCTACTTTGCTTAATGGCACAAGATTTGAATGAACTAAAGAAAAGCACATATAAAAAATTCCTTAATGAACTAAATTACAGTTGTGTATGTACACAAAAAAGTAATACAGTTGACTCTTGATAATTCGAAGTTGGAGGGACTAGCGAAAAACTCCGAATTATCAAGAGGGTAGGAAAAAAACTCGCAAAATACATGAAGAGAATTTTTTTCTAACACATTTAAGTGTGAAACTATGTAATAAAACAACTGTACCATGTAGGAAATTATTTTAAAGTATTTTTTAAAAAGTACATATTATACAAAAGAAAACATTTACGTATTAAAAACAATTAAGAGAATACATTTATGTATTAAAAGCAATTATTACAAGAATACATACTGTACATAATTCTTTTTTTTTTTTTTTTGAAAACATAAGAAATCTGTTATCTTTAAGGCAGCGTTTCTCAAACTGTGGGGCGCGCCCCCCTTGAGGGGCGTGACAACTCTACGAGGGGGGCGCGAGCATATTGAAAAATCGAAAACAAAAGATTATTTAAAAAATTAATTTACTGAAAGTAAAACAAAATAAATTCTGACATAATAAAAAATAAAATACACATTTACGTTGATATAATACACGTATAAATGTATCAGTGCATCACGATGTATTTGATAGTTAATTTAACAATACTAAGTTAAGAACTAGTTTAATAATTACTAGTGACCCCATGGGATTGTCATATATAAAATTATATAAAGAATTAGCACTTATCTTGATAACTTGTACGGTTTATAATTAATCCCTTAAAAATGCCAATTAAAAGTTGCGCAATTCACTTCTCAATGCCAACCGTTTTCTACGTAGGCGTGCGTATGTGATGTATTGGGAGGGGGGGATGGAATACAGAAGCAAAAAAATAATCTGAAATAAGTATATCCTTCATAAACATTGTTAAGGTTCTTTTATTGCATTCCAAAGCCTTCGGAATAATTTTATGGATAGCAGTGCACAGAAAAGATCGTACTTCGGAAAGACATATATATACGTCCGGGGAATTAAACGCTTTGGCTGAGCGAGACATTTATATACGCTGGTGGCACTTAAGAGGTTAAAGTAGTATCGTAGTTTTTGCATCAAAGTATAGCATTATTGAATTTCATACAGTGTTATTGTATGAGGGGGGCGCAATGAAAATTATGAATGAATATTGGGTCGCGAATATTGAAACTTTGAGAAGCATTTTTCTATCTCCGTAATGTTAAAAATGACCAAGTGTTTAGAACATTTTTAAAAAAAGTTGGCTGGTTGTACAGTCATGAATTTTTTTGGTTCGGTCCTAGGAGAGCCCACACCCTTGGCGTGAATTATTTTGGTTGGCGATAATTGCGCCGTCTTGGTAACCCTACGTTGATACACTAGATATGGTAAAGCTAATTATTTCTGGAATTTACGTATTTTGTCGGCGAGCATTTCGTTGTTGGGCACCGGGCTGGAAGTATTGGCTGCGTGTGTGAGTGAATATACCTTAGAGTCTTGTACTTTGTTAAATGCGAAAGGTAAGAAAAAATTGATTGAATGGTGCATGAAGGAAGGATTGATTGCTTCTAATAATGAATGTCCTAAATGCAATGATCGAATGGGATTATATGAGCGCTGTTTTGGATAGATTTGAATGAGTATGTTCAACCATTACCTCGGAGAATATATATGATGGCTCTCCCACAGTCATTCGCTTAGCGATGAGGCTTTCATGGCTTTTTTAAAATCTGCTGTTACGCTGTACCCTCCACTCGGAAAAGATCAGCAGTAAGAAAGTAAGTGCTGTTTTTTAAATTTTTATCTTAAATATATTTGATTTTCGTTACGCGTCCCGCTATATTCACTTCTAGGGTGTGGGCTCTCCTAGGATTTTACCTAAAAACTTACTATATTAACCAGAACCATAACTTGGATTGCTGGGGTCATCTGCAAGATCATCTTTTTGTATATATTTGAATTGTCTGTTTTTAATTCTAGCTTCTTTGGTCCATTGTAAAACTGCCTATTCTGCTTTCCTAATACACTCATGATCTACTTCTTGCAACGCTCGACATTTGTAAAATCCAGGGGTTGAATGTTTAATACATCTAAAACTTGTAATTTGGTAATGAAGCCTTGATTATATATAAAGATATAGTTTCATATACTCCAGTTTTTAAAGTTTCCAATTATACAAATACAATTTTTAGAATTATAGACCAAATACTACTATTTACACTTTCATTGAAATTTTGAGTTTTATCATGCAAGCATCTAGAGATAAAAGTACCAAGACTAGAAATACCTTTAAAACCTTTTTTTTATGCAATTCCTAATTGCAATAGGTAAGTTATGTTTATGTTTATATGTGTCACCTTTCAGTATGGACATATTATATCTACTCCACGAGCCACCTCCCATGGAGGCATAAACTGCGTCGTAGATTCAAATCTGTGGAGATTTTATCAAAAAATAGCTTGCCTTATGGGGGGATGACAAGTTTCCCGAGTTGTTTCGAATAACCAAAACATAGTATCTTTGCAATTTATTGATTTCTGCGTCTGTCAATTTATTACGGCGTCCTCGAGCTCTTTGCCTTTTAGTTTTGATTTTAATGCCTTAAATCGTGTCCAGGGCCGATCCTAGCAGGTGTGCACCGCACGCGAGCGGACAAAGCAAGGAGCGGCCGCAGGCCGTATATGGTTCTATGAATCAAACAAATATTTTTACGAATTTCTCAAAGTAAAACTTATAATAAACCGAATAAATATGCTGAATGTGAACAGTTATTCGATTTTCCGATAATCCAGCGTAGTTTTTGAGAAAAATAGAACTTTAGTGCACAGTGTGTTGGGCCGATAAATGTCTACTCTTCACAAACATCCTTCATCTGATAGCAAAATTCGAGGTGAAGCCGACATTAAAAAAGTTTTGTTTAACTGGCAGCGACATGTGGTTCGATGCTTAATAAAGGCGTCTCAAAAAAGATTTTTACGAAAATATCTAATACGGTTTTCTTGATAATGTTTGAATTCAATATGAATTGGGGGAAATTAAAAGTTTTCAATTTAATAATAACCTTATAATTTAGATAAACATAATAGGGGAAAGAAGTGATTTTTGCTTATGGTTTTACAACGCTTATAAACAATGCTCGTTTTCCTTTTTAGTGAGTTATACCTCTATCAAAAGGTAGTTTCTTGTAGTTTTATTTGGTATTAAGTTATAAGAGAAAAAGTCTTGCGACTTCTTTTGAATAAATGATTTTCATTACAAAGCCTGTTTGAAAAACACTTCAATATTCGCATAGTATTATTAATGTTTGTGAAGTTCTAAATTTAATTTTATGTTGTAGGAACTTAATGATACTTTAGTATTATGTTTAAAAAAATGTTAGTTATATGCGGGTTTTTTTAAGTCCTAATTGTAACCAGATGCCTTATAATCAAACAGGCGAATCAAGGGATTCACAACATAGCGCTAAAATGCAGAAATAAAAGAAAATATAAATTAAAAACTAATCCTGATATATATACACTGGTGTGCAAAACTTAAGCAACAGGTGGATTTATTGCCATAACTTCACGAAAAATCATCTGAGAGACATGAAATTCTGAAATGAGGGAGTATTATGTACGTAAAGGATGACGAAAGCATTGGCGCTGAAAAAGGAATACAACGCATACGGTATGGAATCAAACAGAAACAAGCGTTATTCAACGCATAGTATCGTGACTCACGATTATCTATCCAACAGGAAGAACAACAAGCAGATATTCCTTAATATGGTATATGTCCTCCCCTTACTACAATAGTTGCTTCGCACCGTCTCCGCATACTCAGAACCAGCTGGTGCAACATTTCTTGAGGTAGGAGTGCCCATTCCTCAATCAACATCTGTTTCAGTTGTTGGTTGTTCTCCGTGTGGCAATACGTCTCCCCAAAGCATCCCACACATGTTCGATGGGATTTAAATCTGGGGAGCACGCTGGCCAATCCATTCGAGTGATATCTTCACTTTCCAGCAGCTCCTCAACAGCAAGAGTGCGATGTGGCCGTGCATTGTCCTCCATAAAAATGAAGTCTGGGCCAATGGCACTTCGGAAAAGACGCACATGGGGAAGAAGTACCTCCTCACAATAGCGATCCCCGGTTACAGACCCTCTGTCGAAAATGTGAAGCTCAGTTCGCCCGTTCAGCATAATGCCTCCCCAGACAAGAACTTCAGGACCACCGTAACGGTGTCTTTCCTTGATGTTACTGGGATAAAACCGGGTCCCGATCTCTCT
>BMAV01008278.1:231056-242146 GCA_019973955.1 Trichonephila inaurata madagascariensis
GTACGCCCCTCCTCCAGCTTTCCGATCATTCTTCCACGTGTGAAGTCGTCCAGGTGATTTCTTCTAGCCATATTTCACGAACTGACTCACTGGCACTTGCAGCGAATATGTTGAATTGCGTCTCCGTCCTTCATTTTATTCTACTGTTGAGCAGTGCGCGCCGACATCACGCGTTTTGCGTACGCTCACATCGCTTCTGACGTTTTGTTCCTGATATCTGCATACGCATGACATTTCTACTGACTTATGTGTTCACTGTACTGATCTCCAGACCTCCTTTTCTGCAATTTCATGGCTATCTGCTAAATTTTTACATTGTTGCTTAAGTTTTGCACACCAGTGTATTAGGTTGGGGGAAAAGAAATCTTTTTTTTCCATGAAATTCAAAACTTTATTTAACATATTTCAGATTGCCAATTTGGGTCAAATATGTACCGTTTTGTTGTATAATTTGTTGTCATTTTAAAGGTAGCTTCATATTGCCTCTCTCATAGAAGTCTTTGCCTTTATTGGCAAAAAGCTCTAGTAATCGATTTTCACAATCTTCTATTGATCCCAATTCCTTATCACTCTGGAAGTTTTGCAATGCGAGAAAAAGGTGGTAATCGTTTGGTGCCAGGTCCGGACTATATGGTGGATGCATTAAAACTTTCCAATCAAGCTCCCAGAGTTTCTGGCGAGTCACTACAGACGTGTGTGGCCTGGCGTTGTCCTGATGGAACACAGCACCTCTTCTGTTGGCCAATCTGGCCGTTTCTTGTCAGTCACTAGCTTCAAACGGTCCAGTTGATGACAGTAGATATCTGAATTTAAGTTTTGGCCCTACGGAAGCAACTCATAATAAATTATTTCTTTCCAGTCCCTCCAAATACACAGTAGAACCTTCCTGGATGTTAGTCCGGGTTTGGCCACCGTTTGAGCTGCTTCACCGAGCTTTGACCACGATCGTTTTCACACAATATTGTCGCATGTGACCCATTTCTCATCCCCAGTCATCATCCGCTTAAGAAATGGGTCGATTTCATTTCGTTTGGCCAGAGCTTCACAGATGGAAATTCGATCCATCATGTTTTTTTGTGTTAATCGGTGTGGCACCCAAACATGGAGCTTCTTTTTGAATCCAACTTTGCTTAACCCTCTAAGCGGTCTGCACGTAAAGTCTTGCCATTCTAGAGATGCTTCAAAAATGCACCGCACGTATTTTTCTGCCGTCAGGTGGGGTTCTCAAAAGCGGTTGAGCCGTATTTTTAAGAATGCCGCTCGGCCTCTTTTGTGAATCTTGCTTGAAGGCAGAAAAAGCATCTCTGGAATGACGGGATTTTACGTGCAGACCACTTGGAGGGTTAAATAGCTTAAATCTGTTTTATGGTCAATCTTTAGCTCCTGGGTGATGCTATGGCTACTAACATGCTGGTGAACTTCGATTATTTCTGTGATTTTAACGACATTTTCGATGACGGGCGTGGGGCATCTTTAACATCAAAAATGCCTGAACGGAATCTACGAAGCCAAAATTGCACGTAATTAGCTGTTACAGTATCGGCACCATAAACACCATTCGCAATTTCAGTCACCTGGCTTGCATTTTCGCTTTTATCAAAGAAAAACTGTAAAAAGAACTGAATTTTCTCTTTGTTGACTTCCATTTCTTTAACAGCCTATAACTCACAATTGAATGGACCAAGCAAAATAAATTTTTTAGTGTGAAATGTCATCTTGACAACGAGCGTAAATTTGAAATTGTTTGATCGATACTTCACGAGATATCAACACTACAGCAATCTACCGAAAAAATAATGGATTTCTTTTTCCCCAACCTAATATATCTGCCCGCTTTCATGTATACTCCTAGTCGGAGAGTAATTTCATATGATCTAATCCACTTAGCCCTTTTATTAACTATCGTCTCTATGTTAGTAGCAGGGACGGCTCTAGGGCTGGGGAAACTGGTCCCATGTCTGAGGCCGCAAATTTTAGGGGCGGCATTTGTACCGAATTTGAAAAATACTTTTTTTTTTGTTTCGAAAAAATTTGTATGAAAATGTTTTTTTGTATTATTATTTTTGCTTTGGAAACCTTGCACTTTATTTAAATACCTGGAATTTTATTTTAGACTAAATAGAAGTGCCGACTGCTGTACATATATATATGACTGTATATCTTTTAAAAAATAAAAACTACACTTTGTTGTAACAAGCATATGGGATACTGGTGCAAACGTATATAGTATTACTACGTTAAGGGTGACAGAAGTGTACAAAACAATATTTTGTTTAGAGCAGCGTTCGGCAAATTGCATTTCAAAATTATTTTATCAGTGGCGTAACGTACACCCCCGCACTGTGGGGGGGCCCAAAGCCTGACTGACGCCATTAACGTAGATTTTCTCAAAATTCGCTTTGCATTTCTTAAAATCCAATTTTTAAACGATTTTCTAATTGGCGATCTAACGTCATTCAAAATCAAAACTTTTAGTACGCTTATTAGATATCTTTGATCCAATAAAAAAAAATTTGTTTGATTTGCTGTAATCGCCGTGACGAGAGATACTTTTCTTTAGTGGGTTTTCATTTTAAGCCTAAATTTCTAACACATAAAACAAAAGTCAAACGGAGAACCGGATAAAATGCTAGGAAGATAAAAAAAAAATGCATCACTGTTATTATTATAGTGTACTTTACACATTAGCTGTAGGGAGAAAAAATTACATTATTTACTTTTTACCGAAGCAGCTTAGTAACTTATTGGCGTCTTTAATCCCCTCCCCCTATGTATTTCATTTTCATTTAGTGAAGTCGTAAATAACGTACATCTGTTATGCTTTTTTCATGTAAAATAGTATTACGATACTTGGAAAAGCAAAGAGAGCATTATAAATGATTATTTGGTCTAGATTTATAAGTTTGAAAAACCCAGATGTGTACCCGTAGAACTTTCCATAGATTCGTGAGTATTTAATCAAATAAAGCACAATGAAATACGTCTCACAAAATTGTTTTTGCAACAGACATATATATTTTTATATTCAATGCACTTCAATATAGGACGTGTTCCTTTACTATAGAAACATTTTAATCTCACTTCTCTCTTTGCAGTATTAGAACTGTTTTTTTAAACGGAAATTAATATTCTGGTTCTTATACTGGTATTTTGTTAATAAGACAAAAAGAAACGTTGCCCTAAAATGAGTGAAGTTAAAAAAAAAATTTAATTGGTTCCAGTGCCAGTTTATCCATTGCGCCCGGGGCCTGGATAAGTTGGACTTAACCTCATTTTCTGATTATAAATTTCGATCCTCCAGTACCAAGGGAGCCTGTAGATCTTCTGCACCCATGGCCCGAAATGAGCTTAAACCGGCACTGAGTGGCTCTCAAATACGAAAAGGAATATAATATTAACAGCAAAATTGGATAACTTTTTAATATCACCAAGTACATCATCTTGTGCAAGTGCTAGTAATAGTATTGCCAGGGAACCTGATGATGAACAAATCCTGGAACTGAAAATTAATTCACAAGAGAAAAAAAAACACAGTTTTGGACACTTCAGCTAATAAGGATATTCTATCTAAAGAAAAGGAGTCGTAAGATGAAAACGTAGAAACAGACTTGAATTGTGAAAGTGATTTTGTGCACTATGTAGGTACGCCCATAGATACAGACTTAAGGGAACTAATTTTAAAATTGGGCCCATGTCAACCGGAAGATAATTTCCAAAAAGATGCCAAGGAAGGAGCTTTTCATTATCTTATTATAGTTTCATATGCAGGGCAGGACAAAAGAACGAACGGAAATGGTTGTTTTATTCAACACGACTTCATGTTGCTTACTGTCAGGTATGTTGGCTTTTCGCTGATAGAACAAATATGTATTTTAAAGAAGCCTGGAATAAAGGTTTGAATGACTGGCAAGGAATGTCAAAAAAAAATTTAAGAGATTAATATATATATATATATAAGATCAGGCTTGGGGTGACCCAATTATTTTCCGTTACGCCACTCGTTTTTATGTAGAATTAAAAATTATGTTTGTTAAAAAGCTATTGTTTACTTTGCTGATTTATAAATATCTCTATATTAAAAAAAATTATTAGCATTTACATGCCCATTTAAATATTTGACTGGCTTTCTGACAGAATTTATTTTTAAATATTTGATTTATCTTTTTTGCAATTTCCAGTTATATATTTGTATCTAGCAATGTGAATCTGGTATTTCATTTCATGTATCTTTTCTTATTCTGTACGTTTAAAGTCAGTTTTCTTATGTGTTGAACTTTGAAGGGTTCGAGGCTGTTGTGTACCTTAAATTATGAAATTTGATGTTCTATAACTTTCCTTCCCATCCCGAAAGGACCACCCACAGAATGTCCGGCTAACTTAAGGGAGACAGAATGTTTGGAATATTTCATGTTAGTCTTGAATTTAAAGTTACAATAAATGCTTTTAATCTCTACCATCAACAGACTCATTTTCGAAAAAAATGGCCTGTTGAAATAGGCACAATTAATCTCTTACATTTAGGTCATTTGAAATAGCAACAGGTAATTATGTTTTTAATTTCGAGATAATTTGTATTTTTTAAGATTTAAAATAATGTACAAATTGCTCCTCTGTAAGGTACACCTCCTAATAAGGCACAATTAATATTGCTACCATTTTTTTTGAATATGAAGGCTATGTGTATTTACCTCTTATTAAGGGACATTCTGTTTAAGTGACACTGAAATTTTTTTTCTATTTCTTTTAAGATTTCAAAGACAAGTTTGTGTTCGTCATTAAATAAATTAAATATAGTGCTGTCCTAATAAATCAATGCAATTCAAAAGGGAAAAGGAACAGAGAAATAAAAAATCCGCGCTTCGATTTAAAGACAAAACATAATTTGTAATAAAGCTATTGCAACTCGTGTTCCTTGGGTTTACATAACAAATAAAAATGCTAGCTTAGGTGGGGACGCAATGCACCGGCATTCAAAAAGGTTAATAAAATAATGAGTTACAACATGTATTTGCCCTATTTTATTAAACATTAGTATCTTCTTAAATTTTTAAGCATAAAATAGGAAACAAAAAAGTCTGAAAACATTCAGAAAATACATATATAGTATTTTTCAGTTTTTGTTCAACGAGATTTTTTTTAGCATTTTGCATCAATTTTCACAAATTATGTAACAATCTGTGAAGAATTTTTAACTTTGATGCATTACAAATATCAAATTTGACCTTATAACATCATAAATATAATGTAAACATGTATCAATATGCAAAAGTAATGATTTGGAAATATGTGATTTTACGACATTGCGAATGCTTTTATTATGGATTTGTATGTTCACAATGCAAACACAATTTCTAAAAGTTTCAAAATTTTCTCTAAACTGTACAAGAGAAATTTCTAAAAAAGTCAAAAATAAAACTGTTTTTATGTTTTTAAACATGAAATTTGTGTGTTTTTATGCATGTAACAAGCTTCTCGCAACGATAAATAGCATTACACATCTGAGTTGTAATTAGTTACCTATTATTAAAAACCTTTTGAATATTAAAGCTTAAAAACTTGTCTGAACAATAAATAAACATTAATATTTGCAATTAAATGAAATATTTAAAATATATTGTTTAGTTTTCTCAAAAACATGTAATATAAAAGTATCACTATGAATTTTTAAAAAAATTGACATTTTTTGGCATGATATATGGACTCCAGTCAAATATTTTGAGAAAATCTCCAAAAAACTCACATGAATATATATGGTTACATATCAGTAACATGGGGGGGAAAATCTCATGTACCTTCATACATTATATTCTAAAAAATATGAATACAGTTTTAAAAACATTTTTGAGAAAATTGAATTTTCACTATAAAGTACCACTTTATCACAAAAATAATGAATTACAACATGTATTTGTCCCATTTTATTAAACATTAGCATCTTTACAATTTATTTTGCGTAAAATAGTAAACAAAAAAGTCTTAAATTGCCCAGAACAGCATTTTTCAGTTTTTTTAACGAGAAAACGTCAAAATTTTCTCAAATTCTCTATCAATTTTTAAAGAAGTTGTAGCTTTCATGCATTACAGATATAAAATTTGAACAGAAAGCATCATAATTATAATGTGAAAATGTATCAATATGGTTTTGGTGAGAATTTGAGATGGTATTTAAAAATACCTGATTATACGACGTTTCGTTTTTGTTAGGTTTTCGTAACATTATCATTAGCTCTTGTTGTTGCAGACACAGTTTCTAAGTTTTAAACTTCAAAAGTTACTCTAAACTGGAGGTGCTAATTTGATATCGGGGGTAGTAGTGCCAAGTTGTTGTTTATGTTCGCCAAGATGGGCGATAATATTTCAATATGGTTACCTTAATATTTTTATCGTCTGTCGATGTGGTTGCCATGGGGATAACGTATATTAGAAATAACTTTTATTCATTTTTTCCCGCTGTAACCCTTTAATTTCAGACGATTTCTTCAAAAATTTAACCATTTTCAGTATAAATTTTCTTTGATTTGCGTCTTCTGTGTAATTCTGGGCTATTTTCGAATATGGATATTTCTAAAATGAGTGAGTAATAGAATATTTTTTTCTTAAAAGAATAAGTGTTGTGCTTTTAATTATCGCTATAAATAATTTATTTTCGTTTTAAAAATGTTTTTTTTTACGTTCTTTGTTCGATGAAATTCGTTGAAGGAACTTACAGTGCAAGTTTTATATTGCACGCTTTCACTACTTTGTAAATGATATTCTAAATTAATTTTAACATACATTTTGTAATTATTTTATTCATAATGAAAAAAATGCAATTATTACTATGGGTAATAATCATATAATATTCGTTACTTATAATTGTTTCGGTTCTTTTAGCATTTATCTATAAATATTACTACATACTTTGTTATTTATTTATAATTATTATTATTTCTTTATAATTATTATTATTTAATTATAATAATTATTATTTAATTATAATAATTATTATTTAATTATAATTATTATCTTATTCATTTATAACTATTTTTGTTGTTCCTTTATAGCTATTCTTATGTTATTTATTTATAGTTCTGTATTACGAGTTCTCTTATGCATTATTTTTATTTTTTTACAATTCGACGATTATTCATTTTAATAATTACTATTTAATTATATTATGATTATTGTTTCTAATAACCGTTATATAATTGTACTATATGAATATTACATAAAATTACGATAAAATAATATTATGAGCTTATTATATGCTGCTTATAATACTATTATTAGTACATGTTACTTTTTATTACATATTAATCATTATTTATTGATTGATCTAGGTTATTCTCTCAATCTCTTCCTATAACCTTTATTTGAAATACATTTAAATGTATTTCAAAACAATTCTTTAAAATTGTGTATCATTAAACTACCGCTAAGCCGCCATATTGGATTTCAGTCCAGCAGCAAGAAAGGCTGCTTGGCGTGATAAGGATCACGCCAAGCAGCACTTGGCGCTATTACCCCCGTTATCAAATTAGTTCCAAACTGGACAAATGATTTCTAAAACAGATTTTTATTTATATTGATTAGACATTATATTTATACTGAAGTGAATTTTTTTTAAATATATTAATTAGTTTTTTCAAAGACAAACTTTTAGTTCACCGAGCAATTATTATGAATTTATTAAAAACTGTCTTTTTTTTTGTTATGATAACTGCTTTATATTTCAATGTTTTAAGAATATTTCAAAAATGTCACTTCAGTTTACACAATTGCATTTAAGAAACATACACACAGTAAATTTACACAATTTTAAAAATATAAATTTTAAACATGCATACAGTAAATTTACACAATTTTAAAAATATAAATTTTAGAAAACAGGATTTTTTATAAAAAAATCTTACATTTAATTTTTTTTTTAATCAAATAGTTCTATGCAGAATGGCTAAATTAGCATATAGTTGTAATTTCACATATTTTTAACTCTTTATTAAGCCTTAGTTATTATTACTTATTATTTAAACTCGCTATTTAAAACTAAATTTAAAGTAAAGTACGGACTTAAATTTAGGTAAAATCACTAAATATTAAATATAACATTCAAATTAAAACCACGCTTCGAAATTTGGCACCAAAATTTTTTGCATAGCTAACACAGTTAAATTTGCATTTACTATACAGGTATCTAATGCATATGAATAAAAATAAATTGAGGCTTTGCAACTTAACCCTAGATTTAAAAAGACAATGTTTACATTTCTATCTGTCAAATGGGCATGGTTCATAAGCTGATTATTTTTTAAAAATCATTTTTTAAAGTACTTCTAATTCATATAATGGCTTGTATGTTATATCATTGGAAAGGCCCTAATTTGGAGATTTTAGAAATATCAAAAACTCAAAATCGATTTTCAAAAGGTTATTACCCTACTGACTGCCCTTGAAATATTTTCTTGTATTTACTTTCATGAAAAAGCGGACTATAAAAATAGTATATTTAGTTTTAAAAAATCTCTTTTGTTAGAATATGCGTATACATTTATGTAATAAATAAATTCACACACACACACGTAAGTGCCTACGACTTTAACTTAAAGGATTACTGAGTTAAAAGAAAACTAGCTAATTTTAATGTCAATGAAATTATTTTGTATATACGTATCCACAGTTATAGTTGAGACATAGCCATCCTGCGATAGCCATGTCTTACGTGATCCGCGTAAGCTAGAGGTGTGGGATTATCTAAAAGATGAGACATTTGCGATTCTTAACACAACTTTTATTAAGAATAACTTAAATTACTTAATTCTAAATAACAACTTTCTTAAAGTGAGAATAAGCCACCAATTAAACTTTAAATTCAAGTCAGATCGCACAACTAGATCACTTGTATTAATTATATTTATTTAACTGTCTAATATAACTTCCTATACAAAATATTACCTTTTATAGAGTCACCTTCCTTCCTAGGTTGAAGATATTCCTATTATGTTATTTGTTGCAGATAATACTCAAGCTTTCTTAATCCTACTTATTATTAATGGCGATGATCGTATCCTTCTTCCAGAGCTGTAGGACGTATAACATTTATTCCGAACAATTCCCCACTAAGTTATCTCTAGGCTTGCCGTCCTATCTCACCAAACTTTCTATCCTTTTAAAGTATATCTCATTTGCATATTCGTTTTGTTTCTCTTCTTGGTATTGGGTTGGAAAAGTTTTGCCATTAATCGTGGCCGTCAAAGAACTTAGGAGTTATGTTAGAAGAAGAACGCGAGAGATGTCACAACCCCCTCCAAGAAGAAAAACGTGATTTATTTAAGGGTTCTCAATGCCCTTAATAAATTACGTGCCTAAATTTTTATTTCTGAATCTCTTCGCTTTCTAAGTTTTATTTAAATTTTAATCTTGAATCCTCATTTTAACTTTTATAATTTCCAATATTTATCTTGACTTTAATTTTCATTACTCATCCTAGAATTAAATTTAATATTCAACTTAATTTTAATTTTAAACTCGTGACAATAAATTTTATTCCATTAACTAGGCCAACATTAATAATTGCTGTTTAATTCTGGTTCACTCTCACTTTTTACATATATACTCTTAAAGTAACTATACACTTAAATTTTCTAGAACTTTTCCTGGGTGCGCAGACCCAAACTTTGCATCCGTATCATCATTTCATATGGAGCTGGAATTTCTGCTCCATTTTTTCCGTGTTGAAGTTACCTATCATCTATTGCTACAATTTTCAGGGTCTGTCGCCCTGAAATGAAAACTATCTGAGTTACTTTTTCCAATTTATGTGTTTACATAATACCAATAAGTTTCACAATTTTTATGCATTATATATTATTTGTAAATCACAATAAATTTTCATCTCCATCCCCACATCTGGTTCCACAAAACTCCCAATGAGCCGCGCAGCGCCGTTAATATTATTGTTAGTGCCCTGACTACGCCGCGTTTCCCTGAACCAGATGCCTCATAATACGGAACAATACAACAACATATATATATATACATATATTATACAATTACAAACATTTTTCAATAAACCATTAAAACAAATAACCAAAGGAATTCTCGCATCTCACGAAGTCATACATCGAAGCAAACAAATGTGCAATTACAATTGTTTTCTCCAAAAGAGAAAAAAAAAATTTTAACAAGTCAAAAGTTCAAAAATAAATATACACTCATTGTAGTGTCAACTTTTGCTTGGCTTATAACTTTTAAACACCGCCCGAAACTTCTTTCTTTGCAATAATTCTTCCGACCACTTGTTGGAAAGATCATAAAAAAAATGAAACAATACAACCTGATTTTTATATTCAGTCCCCCACCATGACGTCCAATGACGAGGTGCTACCACTGTTCTTTCCTCTTCTCTTTCCTCGGCTGCACTGGAATTCCTTATGTTGCCTGCTGTAGGGATTGTAGTCTCCTTGTCGGCTTTTCCTTGCTTTCCCTGTTGCTTCCTTGGCCGGTCGGGACTCCTGATCGTTTCTTTGGCGTGGACGCAGGTTGTATCTCGGTCCATCTTGAACTCCAGTTGTCTCCGTCTTGTTCTTCTTTCTACTTATATAAATAGTACTGGATGATAATGGTCTTTTGTTAATATTATTGTGTCCCTTTTTGTGCCACTTTCTCTGTGGTCCACTTGCCCCTGATCCATATGATCTCTTCATTCCCTTATCGAATTTTGCCTTTTTACTTTTCCTGTCGTTCTTAAATGAACTAGGAAGCGATCTGACCAGTGATCTGCGTTTATCGGGCCTATCTGTATTTTTATATTGTTTTGATTGGCGATTAATCCCTTTTGCCTCTAACTTACGTTTCACCGCAGATCTTTCTTTCCCATAGTGTGACTCATTTAATCCTTGATGTACATTTTCCGAAGTATTAGTTTCCTGACGTGATCTGATACTATTTGGGCTACCTGTTCCTAACTCGACCTCGTCACATTTCCTATGACGATATATTCTTATTTGATCAACGTTAACCGTTAATCTTTTTCCTGATTTCCATATTACAATATTATTGTTATTTCTTACTTCTAATACTCTATAAGGTCCTTCAAATTTTTGTTTAAATTT
>BMAV01008282.1:0-85000 GCA_019973955.1 Trichonephila inaurata madagascariensis
TACATGAAAAAAATTCATTGATCAATATGTCTCTACATCCATATGTGCCAAGTTAATAACTATTAAAAACCCCCGTTACCAGCTGGTCGATTAAACCCAATTATATCAAATTATCCAAAGGAATAGTGACTTTAAAAGATTTGTTGGGGCCCGTATCCTATATCGAGAATAAGACGTAATCGCTATTTTTGGTAATAACCGATCATTTCGGCAAATGGGCTGAAATTATACCCTTTTAAAAAAGGCCTCATCTCGTATAATAGCGGATTTTTTTTTTTTTTAAATAACTTTATACCCGCGTTATGGGCCCCCAAAAAAAATTAATAAGTGATAATGGCCCCCAAATTTATACCCGGGGTTTTGAGCACTTAAGTGAAAGATTAGGCATAAGGCATGTGAAGACTTTTGAAATATCGCCCCAAAGCAAATCGGGACTGAAGAGTTAATCGGGGATATAGTTGGCTTTCAAATTATGTTAATGGTAACACGTCCCCGGGATCAATTTTTAAAAGTGAGTTTCCCACGCTATTCGTACGGCGGTGAATGAAACAACGGGAAAATCACCTGTTTGGGAAAGGGTCAAAATTGATTACACCATTTAAAAAACTAGTTATGATCTCGGAAAGTTAAAAATTTTAAAATCAAAATATCGAAAAAAGTTTTTAAGGAAGCTAGACTAAGTACAAAAATTTAAAAAACGGGAAAAGGTGGGAAAGATTTTAAATAATAGACGTAGAAAGACATAAAAATAAGGTAAATAAATTGGGTCTTATTAAAAACACCCCCTTCCCCAAGGGTTAAACGGCCAACAAAGTCTGCGCTAAAATTTAAAAAAAATTTGGGACCTTATAGGTTTAGAAGAAAAAAAACAAAAATAATATTGTAATATGGAAACCCAGGGGAAAAGATTAAGGGTTTAAACGAAAGATCAAATAAGAATATATCGTCATAGGAAATGTGACGAGGTCAAAATTGGAACAAATCCCAAATAGTAAAAAGATCAAGTAAAGGAAAATAGTACTTGGGAAAAAGGGGTACATCAAGGAAAAATGAAGGTCACACTAGGGGAAAAAAAAATCTGGGGTTGAAACGTAAGTTAGAGGCAAAAAGGATTGGTAGCCAATAAAAATCAATAAAAAAATACAGAAGGACCCAAAAAACCAAATCACTGGTCAGATCGCTTCCTAGGATTCATTTGGGGTGAAAGAAAAAGTAAAAGGACAAAAGGTATAATAGGGGTTTTAAAAGGGTCAGGAGTGTCGGGGGAAAGGGTGGACCACAAAAAAAGTGGCAGAGGGGACCCAATAACATAAATAAAAAAAATTTTTTTTCATCAGTACTTTTTTCAAAAGGGGAAAAAGAAGAACAGAAGGGGGTAACTGAAGTTCCAGATAAAAACCCCCTACAACCTAAGGCCACGCCGGAGAAAAAGAACCCCGCCCAAACCCAAAAGGGAAACAACGGGGAAATCAAAAAAGGGGGACGAAAAAGGAGATTACAACCCCTACAACAAAAAAAATTCCAGTGCAGCCGGGGAAAAGAAAATTGGTACACCTCATCTTTGGGGGACTTGGTGGGAAAACCCATATAAAAATCAGGTTGTATTGTTTCATTTTTTATGATCCCTTTCCCAAAAAATTTGGGCCGGAAGAATTGGGAAAAAAGAAGCTCGGGCGGTGCTTAAAAGTTATAAGCCAAAACAAAAAAGTTAAAAACACTACAATGGGGTGTATATTTATTTTTTGGGAAATTTTGACTTGTTAAAAAAATTTTTTGGAGAAAACAATTGTAATTGCACATTTGTTTGCTTGATGTATGACTTCGTGAGATGGGAAAAATTTCCCTTTGGGTTTTTTGTTATAATAGTTTATTGAAAAAAGTTTGAATTGTATAATATGTTTATATATATATTTTGTTGTTTGTTACGTATTATGAGGCATCTGGTTCGGGGGAAACCGGGGTAGTCCCGGGGCTTTTAAAAATAATAATAACGGGCGCCTTTCCCCGGGTCATTTTGGGGGTTTTTTGGGAAACCCGATGTGGGGATGGAGATGAAAAAATTGTGATATTTTAAAAATATATAATGGAAAAAAATTTTGAAAATTATTGGTATTATGAAAAAAAAGATTGAAAAAAGTGACTCCCGAAAATTTTTTATTTCAGGGGGGACAGACCCTGAAAATTATGATAAAAAAAAATTCAACAAGAAAAAAAGGAGCGGAAAAAACCAGCTCCATATGCAGTAAAGATAAAGATGAAAAAGTTTGGGTCTGCGCACCCAGAAAAATTTTTTTGAAAATTTAAGTGTATAGTTATTTTTAAAAATTTAAAAGTTAAAAGTGAGAGTGGGCAAGAATTAAACAGTAATTTTTAATGTTGGCCCCCGGTTAATGGGTAAATTTATTGTCAGAGGTTTTTTAAATTGAATATTAAAAATTTTAAATTTTAAGATGATAATGAAAAAAATTAAAAAATCAAGATAAATATTGGAAATTATAAAAAGTTAAAATGAGGATTTAAGATTAAAATTTTAAAAAAAACTCAGAAAGCGGAAAAAAATTCAGAAATAAAAGATTTAGACATTTTATTAAGGGGGATTGAGAACCCCAAGTAAAACACTTTTTTTTTTTTGGGGGTTTGGCGTCTCTCGCGTCCTTCTGCTAACTCTCCCCATGTTCTTTGGCAGCCACGATTAAGGGGGAAAACCCCCCCAATACCAAGAAGACAAACGGGGAAAAAATAGGTAAATGAGATATACTTTAAAAGGGTAGAAGCTTTGATGATAAGGCGTCGGGTTTTGAGATAACTTGGTGTGGAATCATTCGGATAAAGGGAAGTTCCCTATATTTTTTGGGAAAAAACGTACATTATAAAAAGTTGGAATCCTCGCATATTCAGTTACATTATAGATATCCTAAAAATATAAAGGGAAAGGGGAGATTTTGAAAAAGGTAATTTTTTTTGAAAGGAAGTTAGATGAATGGTTTTTATTTATTATAATTAAGATAAATGATCTAGTTGCGTGATCTGACTTGAATAAAAGGGTTTTAAATTTGGGGTTTTAACTCTCATTTTTAAGAAAGTTGTCAATTGAATTAAGTAATATAATTTAAATTTTTTAAAAGGGGGTTTTTGGGCAATATGTCTCATTTTTTGATAATCCCACACCTCAAAGCTTACGCGGGATGGGAAAAAACATAGTCCCCCACGGGATGCTATTAAATCCCCACAAAACCGCAAAATTTCATGGGACATGGCCGCTGTGTTTCCCTGCATCATGAAAATCCACCGACTTGGGCCGGGGTCGAACCCTCAATCTTAGGCGCACAAGGCCATCGACAAACCAGCTATGCCACCCAGCAGGTGTAACATTCAATATAAAATTTAAAAGGTACTAATGACTTCTATGGTTTTGCCATTGTTAGTATGTATATTTTATATGTATATGTAATAAAAATCGACAATATATATCACGTTCCTTTGAATTATTATTTATTCTTTTGCGAAAAAAGATATTTATTTATCTTCAAGAATCGAAAAAAGTAAGCAAGTACAACTTTTCCCCATCTTTCAAATAAATAAACAGATTTTGACTCGATAAGTGTTAACTGAAATCTTTAGAAATAAGATTGCGTTCGGAGATACAAGGTTGTGAATAGCTGGGAGCTTTGAAGAATAAAATTATTTCCTATAGTAAAACCATTTCTTAATAAATATCGCAATTTTTTTTTTTATGATTTGAAAAGGGTTAGAATGTTTGCTTCAAACAATTTTTTGTGAAGTTATAGAACAAAGGTTGGCAACCTATGGTACGCGGTACAATTCTCTCAGTGGCACTCTGCACAACTCCACAAATTTGTCAATTTTTGAGAGGATGGAAGTTGATAAATTTGTAATAGATCTCTCTTATTTGACCAACATCTTCAGAATTATGGACATTTAAGATCTGAAGATAACTAAATCTAAAAGATAACCAAGGGGAAAAAATCTGAAAGATAAATTTACAGCTATTTTGTAAATTATGGAACGTCATTGCTGGAGAGATTTAATTGTTTGAAGAGAGAAAATTATAAGGACTCTGTGCTTTTCGCTTCTGGCTCTACATATATAAATAAAATTGTTTTCCTCATATGAAAGATATTTCCAGTCCGCAAAGAAATTGTTTAGTAATTGAAAGTTCAGTATCGTGTCTAATTGAAAGTCACAAATTACATCCCTGATTTTGAGACGTGAAAGTAAAGCGGTGCAAGCACTAGATTAGCATTAAAATTTTTATTTATCTTTTTATTTATCTACAATGAAAGGAAAATACATAAAAATACATAATATATGTACAATTTAATTTTTTAAAATTTTTGTTGAAGAAATAGTTATATTTTATACTGTTCATTTTTTAAAAATTTTTTTTTATTATGTTAAGAAATATCTTTAAAAATGATACAAAATTAATATGTAATAAAACTGTAACTATCTATATTATTGATCTCTATCCTCTTAACACTGCATGCATTATCGCGGGACTCGAATTGCTTAAAAAATATCCTAGTGTGTGACACGCTGAATCATATTGGTAGATTGGTTTGGCACGCCACAGTTAAAAAAGTTTGCTGACCCCTGATATTGATTGTTCGAAATCGAGTGACAGAAATTATTGTAAAACTTTTATAAATATTACCTTAATATTTTCCCCTTTTTCTGAGGTCTAAATCTTTTTCAGTTTAACTCATATTCAAAACAAATGCTTTTTATGCTAAAAATAATATATTAACCCGTTCAGGATCAGGTGAGTTTTTCTGTTAAGCCTAATTTTACCTATAAGTTCATACAAAATCATTACTGAACAAGCCACATATATTTATAGCTTATAATCATTCTAAATTCCATACGTTACCAAATCAGATCACACCGGTGGGATCACAGGTCTCAGAACGGGGGAAACGCAATCTTACATATGATACCATGGGCCCTATAGTAATCAGATATACAGTAAAAATCGTTTCACACGAAACTAAGAGGACTCAAATATTTTTTCGTGTTAAAGGATATTGCAAGAAAAAACATATATTCAACAAATTTAAGTTTATTAGAGTACATTTTAGTTACATAGATGTGTATAAAGGCATGTTTTGGATATAAACCAATGAAACGAAAACATTCGCAAGAACTTAGTGAAATTTAATACAAAATTTTCAAGTTCTTTGAAAAACAAAACATTTGGTGAGTTATGAAAAATCTATTTTTTCTTTGCATTGTCTTTTAAATTCCTCTCTACTATTAGTTCACACTCTTCCCTATCTCTCTCTCTCTCATATATATATATATATATTTATTTTTTTATATATCTTGGTCAAATTTTCATTCATTTATAAAATACTTTCTATTCATCCATTCAAGTTCAAATACATTTTTTAAACTTGTAGTGGATGACACTTGATGTTAATACAGTTTTTTCTAAAAATTAAATCATTAATTAATGAATAATTAGTAATAAAAAATAATAGTCCAACATCATATATAGAAAGGAAAATGGAAAATCGCTTTCTATTTTGGCATTTAATATTGTGATTCTGTGTTATATGTATATACATATTTATATTAATTGTAATTATTTAATAAAAAGTAACTAAAATAGAATTTTTCTTTGTTGACCTAAGTAGGAATTAATTAATTTTTTTATATTACTTTTTTAGCATCAAATTGTCAATAAATTGCTCGATGCCGTCATTTCATCATTTGAATGCGCGTCTAATTAACTGCACGTATTTTTCATGACTTCTTTATTTCATTCCATTTTCGTCGCCAGAATCTGCATCAATGATATTTTTTGAGCTTTAAACAAACTCCAAAATGTCTTTGTCTGTGATAATTGGGGCTGTACACACTTTATTATCATTTACTGTTATGAATTCTTCCGATGATACAGTAATGCAGTCCAATAACACAGAAACTTTCTCAAACATTTCATTAAGAGTCTGGGTTTTTCGTAATTTGTTTAATATTTTCGTGTTAAGCGATTTTCGTTTCGTGTTAAGGGAAAAAAATGCATGAAAATACTTAATAGTTTGTGTCGGGAACGTTGTATTACTTCGTGTTAACCGATATTTCATCTTGAGAGTTTCACGTTAAGCGTATTTCACTGTACAGTAGAATGTCGTTTAATCGAACGTTTATTATCCGGAGTGACAAATATCCGGACCAGTTTTTTCAGAGACCTTGCAGCGAAAAAACGAAGGTGTACAACGGTACAGCGAAAAAATAAGTGATTATTTTCCACAATAGAGGTAAAATTGTGACATTTAGCACCTATTTTGCTTGTTTTTCAATCACGTTTCCCGCGTATGATGATTTTCAATATTCGTATAGAGTCCGGTTTAATATACTGCATGGATCGCATTCGAGTTTCGGTTATCCGAACAACCCGTGTCCGAATGGTGTCCGGTCCCAACTGATTCGGATAAACGATGTTCTTCTGTATATGTGATCATGGTCCTGAACGGGTTAAGTAAGAAAAAATATTTGTAAAAATAATCGTTGTATGTATCTTAGCATATAGGGGGAATTATGGTTTGCAATCCCGAGTTATATTTTCAATCCCGGGATTACATTCCCCAAATCCCGAGATTAGGATTGGACTATTTATTAAAAATACTTACACATTAGCATAGTTGAAATGGCATAATAAAACTGAAAATATAGTTAAAAATTGGTTTAATATTAATTTTTTGAAGCAAATAAAAAACCCTTAATTCATCATAAAAAAACAAATAAAAATAGTACATAATGAAATTTTTTTAAAAAAATTGTTCATTTCCTGTGTTTCTGCAAATAAGCTTTTAAAAACACAGCTCGTTCAGAGTTTCATCGTTCAAACGGCCTCTTATTTTTATTATAAATTGTTCCGCCGAAGAAAATGCTTGTTCGTGGATTTTATACAAGTAGGTGTTAGCGTCATTAAATAGGAGTATGTTCTTTTCAGGTAGTCCCACATCTCCCTCCATTTTCAAAAAAGAGGCATTTCTTTTTTAATTTCTGATGACAGTGTCTCAAATCTAAAAGACTGCATTGGTGCACATATACCTCTTTGATAACTATAACTAGTTCTGCTACATTTAATGGTTTTTGTGTATAAATTGATCCAGTTATTGAATCAAAATGTGAATCAATTTCAAGTGTTACCTTATTTGAAATAGAGCACCCAGTTGCACGAACTGTTAGTAATGCAATGATGACTACTGATTTGAAGTGTCTGAAGTTCTTCAAGCAGGTTCGCTATGAATTAGCGGCATTTAATTGAAGAAGGAACTGTGACAAAATATATTCTTGAGATGTTGCTTATATTACTATGCAAGTATTGCAGTGAGCCACTTACATATGTGCCACGTTCTCCCACACGAGAAATGAGAGCTGCATACGTACTTACTCTCATAACACTTTTTTTACTTGTAGCACTTATAATTGCACAAAAAAATTCTATGCACATATTTCATAAACAAAATATAAATTTTCTAAGAATTAACTTCTTAGAATATTTTGATGAAAAAATTTTAAAATATAATTTAGACAAAAATTAAATCCCGGGATTAGAAAAAACATCGGGATCCCGGGGCTGCAAACCCTAGAGGGAATGAGAAAGAGAGAGTTTTCTAACGCCACACTATACAGCTGCATGAGGGCTATTGGCGACGGACCTCATAATTTTGAACCATGAACAAGTGACGAGGATGACACCTAAGCTGGCATCCTAACTTCCACACCAACGGGAGGACGTTTGAGCCTCGACAGATTAAACGTGCGTCAGCTCTTTTACACAGCTTGTCTTCAGCGGCACTAGGCTCGAGCTCATGATACGCCAGCCACAAATCCGTGGTACTTCTAAGCTACTTCGGCAACACCATATTTTGAGGAATAACGTTTATCAGATTTTAACCCATTTCTGAATCTTTTCTTTTGTTCAAATAGTTTACTTCGCATTTTTTCCTCCAATTTTAAAATTTTTCTTTCTTCTAACACAAAACGATAACTGCGTAAAAAAATATTTCGTCAGATACAATTAGCAAACAAATATTAAGAAAACTATTTGTGTTTGACATTAAATTGCTCTTAGACATTTTACAACAATTATTAAAAATCTAAATCGAATGAAGACATTATTCAGAAAATTGAGAAATTTTCCAGGAAAAATTATTAAATATTGCATTGCTCTGAAATTATTTATCATGGAAAAATAAATTATCTCATAACCGATTTAACATTTAAGTAATATCGTATTATTTCAATGGAGGAAGTCCTATAGGTGCTAATAAGTTTTTGCCAGCTTCCTAATAGCCACAAATTGCATAGATATATTTATAAATAAACCATACGTTATTAAACAATTATTTAAAAAAAATTAGTTCATTTCTACTTAGGTCAACAAAAATTTTTTATTTTAGTTACTTTTTATCAAATAATATTACAATCAATATAAATATGTATATACATATGACAGAGTCACAATATTAAGTGGCAATTAATTTGTATTAATTATCATTAAAGTATCCTATTTTTATCCAAAACAATCGTGTATATAAAATTTCAATTCAAATGGATGTTTTAAAACGTGAAAAAAAGTCTTAAAAGTTTTGAAACAAGTCGCTAAAAATGAAGCCATCGTGACTGTATCTGTAATTCTTTAAGTATAATTAGTGTTAGTCAATTAATTTTAAATAATTATAATTAAATCATGGTATTGTCCTTCAAAACAATCGTGTATAGAAAATTTCAGCTCGAATGAGCGCTTTAAAATGTGAGGGAAAAAAGGCAATATTCGTCTGATATGACTAAAGTAAGTCCCCCAAATTTTTTTCACTTCTATTCACTAACAGGAAGCACAATTCTGCCTTTTGAATAACAAAGGATGTAATGAATAGTTAACTTTGAGTGAACAAATGAATAAAAACCTCACTCCACATTGTCCTTGCAAAGGAAAATAAATAAATAAAAAGAATTTAAAAACCTGTGCTTGTAGAATTTTTTATGCAACCCCTAAGTCTAGTAGTGCAGATTTTAAACACAATCAACCAGTAAGATTTTGCCAATTTAAAGGTACGGTTCCATTGAACACGCTCACATCAACAAAGAAGAAATGATAGGAAACCTGTGATTTTTTCCCCACGATGCACATTTAAGTATGCAAATAGTATCCGCCCCCTTTTTTTAGTGTTGGAAAAGACGACTTTTCTGAATCTAGAATGAAGTGTAGGGTCTGAGATGAAAATAGGGTTGGAAGCTAGAGGTCATGGATGGATCTCCAACGCCATCAACCGACCGAAAATATTTGTTTAGAGTATCCTTTGTTCTTCGTTTTAAGCAGTCGAAATGGAAGGAATCTGTAGAGACAAAACAAAATTTTTGTTTTTTTCTTTCGCTAACTTTTCACAGTTGAATTCGTGACGATGGAAAAATACAGCCCTTTTAACTGATTGAAGAGAACTTAAAAAGACAGAAAATTTGAAAATGAATATGCTGTTATATATTCTTAAATCATACTAAAATGAACAATAAAATTGTGTAAAATACACAGTGCAATGGGTGAATAAATTTTGCCGAAAAAATAAAAAAATGTCAACAGATATTTAAAAAGTGTAATTTACGAGTGAGTGTTTATTAACGTGGCACAATAAAGCAGCACACGAGCTATTGGTGACGAACCTCGTAATTTTAAACCATGGTCAAGTGACTTGCACCTTCCCCCTATCCGAATTTCTACTCCACATCAGTTAGAGCAGGGGTGGCCAACCCAAATGACGTCGCGGGCCACTTTGGAAGAATTTTACAATCCCGCGGGCCGCATATAAAAATACATATCTTTATATTAGATTTAGGTACATTAAAAACATTTGTTGGAGTGAAAATTTAAAACAGACTGATATATTTTATTATTTTCATGTAAAAAACATAGATAATATAATAATAATGCAATTGATCAACTAATGTTTAATTTATTTAATTAGTGAGATATCTGTTTCTCAGTTCTTTCACTTAGTTTTTGCAAGTCGATCTCAATGCATGTGTATTTGCGTATCGTAATTGATGTTGTAAATTTTCGTGCGTTAAGTTTGATCACGATTTATGTCTGATAAATTTCAATTTAGAAAAAAAAAGAGATTCGCAGTAACAGAAGCAACGTGATAAAATAATAACAGTTATGGAATTTATTTTTACAAAAACATATTTTAACACAAAATATTGTACAAAATGGTCGAATTTTGTAAAGTTGTAAAGAATCTCGCAGGCCGCATAATTATTCAAGGCGGGCCACATGCGGGCTGTGGTTGGACACCCCTCTGAGTTAGAGGACTATGATCCTAGACCAGTGATTTTCAACCACTGTGCAGCGGCACATTTGTGTGCCGCCAAATCCTTGAAGTGTGCCGTCAATTTTTTTAAAATTCTTAATTATACAGTGAGGGAAAAAATTCGGAACCGAATAATTTGGTCGTTTTATAAAAATAAACCATTCATAAAATTGTTAATGTCCATTTGACAACACTAGAGGAGAGAGAGTTATTCATTACTTCCCAAATTTAGATAGAAAAGAATTGGATTGCGTTCGTAATCCATTTGTGATAACGGATATATCTGTGCATGAATTAACTATGAATGAAGAGTAAGAATTGATTTCGCTCTAGAGTAATCGAGATTTAATTTCAAAACATTCAGAAGAGTCAATTAATTCACTTTGAATTAAAATTAGAGGCGATTATTCCATAATAGCCAAAAAAGCTTTAAAAATATTGTTGCATTTTTCTGCATTTTATTTGTGTGAATTCGGATCTTCAGCATTAACAAATATAAAAACGAAAAAAAAAAAAAAAAAAAAAAAATTGAGACTTTTAAATATAGATGACAAAATGAGAGTGACATTATCATTTTTACGACCCAATATAAATGAAATTATCGAAAATCCCCAAGCTCAAATTTCGCATTAAATATGTATTCTTAAAGTTAATTTGTAATTAATCACCCAAAAAACATTTTGCTGTCTTTGTCATACATATTATTTTATTTACTATTGAAATTTATTATCATAAACTCTTTTATACTTAGTGTATTACAGATAAGTAAAATTCGTTTAAACTTATTTATTGTTAGTGTGCCGCCAAATTTTGAAATTGTTAAAAGTGTCCCGCAATTAAAAAAAGGTTGAGAATCACTGTCCTTCCTAGACAGATGTACCGTGTCCCTCTACATGGCGAGTCTTCAGTGGCACTAGGTTCTGAACTCATGACACGCCAGTCACACACGAGTGCGTGATCATAACTACTAAGGCTACCGCTGCCACGCGTAATCTGCGAATAAACCTGATAGATTTTGTGACATCCCAGATGATGTGGACTTCTCACATGAATAGATCGAACATCTACCGCAGTTTTTACAGCCTCACATTTTAGATGGATTTAAATAGCTAAACTTTGATGGACTATGATCCCTTCAATCCCATTGGTGTGGTGTGGTAGTTAGGAGAGGGGGTGCCAGCTCAGGTGTCGTCCACATCACTTGACCATGGTTCAAAATTACGTGGTCCGTCACCAAAAGCCCTCGTGTAGCTGAACAGTGCGACGTTAATATTCATTCACTCACTCATGATCCCTTCAATCATATTTTTGTTAGCACAAATACATTCTTTTGCAGAGTAAAACTTCACCCACGGATGAAGAAAAGTATGTCAAAGCTTCCTAATTCATAACCAGGGACGTCTTAAGACTTCTTGAGGCCCTGGGCCCCTACTCAAAAGTAGGCCCCTACACAAATTTAGGCCCCACCTATGACCCTTTAAAGTTGATATTCATAGCATACGTTGCCAAATATTAGGTACATACAATAACCTGAAACAAATAAATGTGTATGACTTACAATCGCACAAACCGGATTGACTGACTGTCACCTTTTGACTGAATGAGTAATGATGGTAGGCTTGTACGTGGGCGACGGTCATCACATGTAGCTAGTAGACATATTGTCCGAAATTCCTTTTTTCGGAAATTAGAACCGGAAACAATATTTGACCTTTGAAATTATTCGAATTATGATTTTATTAAGGCTGAGTCGTGAACGAGATGAGGTCCCCATTGCAGCCGAGGCCCTGTGTGGTTCAGTTGGCCCCCGCCTTAAGACGTCCCTGTTCCTAACTCTTGAAATAGATAACAATATATCATGTCCCAATAATCGGTACAGTTTTCATCAGTAGCTTCTTCAATTCTCCATTAAATTCCTAATTCGGTAATTTGAAGCAAATTGATCCAATAAATCTCATCCATATACATAATATATGCCTGCAGTGGTCGGAGCATCGGGATGTATTTTTCTTAGTAATATTTTAGACATAACACGTAGTAGACGTTTTGACTTAAGGTGCGTCGCTCCCCTACACGGAAGGTCTTTAGGTACTAGGCTCGAACTAATGACATGCCAGCCACGATCCGATACCTTGACCACTAGGCTACCGCGGCCATAATGTCGCCAATACAGGTGCGATAGAAATTTACTGCAAGCTCTCACAGAAATATATGGCGTTGATTGCCTGAACTGGAATCGTTGCGTGTGAAGAAGGGCGTTGTCTCATACGAAGACTTATTAGCAATCAACGGAACTTTATATTCAGCTTTCCACGAAGCTGCAGGTTTATCTGAGGCCTCTATAAATAAGGTGTTGGACGACGCAGCTTCAGTAATGAATTGAACTAAAGAGGAGCAACTACCCCCCAAAAAAGTATGCCTAAATTATTTATAGGTGGTTTATAACTTCTTTTCTTTTCTCTCCGATGTTTGCAACAAGAATGAGGGAAATGTTATTAAAATCTTAAAAATAGATGATAGAATAAAATTATTAAATTTATATAATTAGGATTATTATTAGAATTATATATTATTTTAAAGATTTTTTTTCATTAGGGAAAAAACCTTTCTGGATGTATCTTTTTTGTTTTCCACAAAGGAACAATACGGGTACCGAAAAGTATAAAGCATGTATAAAAAACTGTCCATTATAAATAACTGTCATTAAAAAACAAATAAAGATCAACGTTCTCTAACAGTACTTATTCAATTTACGTGTTCCTTCCTGCTTTTCGTTCTATTATTTTTCTTTTTATTTAAAATCCAACTTGATCCAAACTGCATTATGTAACTACCACACCTGATCTTTCGCTTCCAAGAAAATAATCCTTAAACGATTCTCTGTAAATTTGGCTTACCAGTCAAACATAACATGCATTTTTTGTCTCCCACCTTCCCTCCTAACATCCAACACACACACAAAAAAAAGAAGCGGGCGAGGGAAGAGCAAAACCTCCCTTCCCTCAGCAACATTAAAACAAGTGTTCACTCTAATACAAAGTTCGCCTTCCAGTTCTGCGAAATAATAATTTGAAAAACGATTTATTTTTATTTCATTTAGCATCACATATCGTTTGGGTTTTGTATCATCTGTGGTTTGAATCCGAAAAAGAGACAACACAGAGAAAAAAATAACAAAGTAAGTTCAGTGAGTGAGTGAGTGAATATTAACGTCGCATTGTTCAGCTACGCTATGGCTTTTGTCGACGGACCTCTTAATAAATGCAAGTTCAGAGAGCATTGTAAAAAAACGGAATATATCATTAAGTTCATGTTTTATTTTTCCTAGGAGCGTTCGAAAGTAACCCCAGTGACTTGTAATTGGTCAGGTGGTCACTATGATTTTTATGTCTGAGCGTGCCCGAAGCAGAGAAACTGTAAACTCTGCAGACAGGATCTTTTTCTTTGCTCTCATAATTCTCAGACGATGCTTAATAACTCGTACTGTGTAAACAAAACAGGAAAAAGAGAAAGTGTATCGGAATGATACACTAAGATAAAATAGAATAAAGCAGACGATCGTGATGGATGACCTTGAAGTTATTCCCCCTCCCCTTTCTGTTCTCCAAAATGTACATGCGCAACAACTAAAATACTTAGTCTATCTTCGGCTAATGTTAAAGAATAGGGGCCGAATTCGGTATATTTTTTCAGATATCAAAGCACTCAAACATTAATATTATATTCGGGTTTACCCCAATCCTGAGAATCACTTATTTTATCAAACTACTCATTTTTATCCGAGTTTTGACACATTTTTTCTTTTATAAAATGTGTTTTACATTTTCTATACCATAATGCTAAATGAGCTATCCTTCACATTTTAAAAAGGGAAAAGCTAATTATTTATGAAATTTTTTTGAAATTTTAAAACACTATATTATAAACAAATGCATGAGTTACAAAGTCCAATTTTTAAAAAATGGGGCATTTTTTTGTTTGAAAATGTGTCCCGTCGTTACGCTCTCTCAAAATAAAACAGCCTTAAAAGGACAATGTACTAGGTCAGGGGCGTAGCTACCGCCTATCAATGACAGGGGCCCAGGCCCTATTAACTACAGTACCACGAACAGGGGTTTTTTTTTAAAAAAAGGCCCCGGCCAGTTTTGATACGGGGCCCACTCAAAAATAACGCCAGTGATATAGGTATTTGTTTTCGGACTGGTGCATAAACGATCAAAAATAATTCGGTCCGATTAATAAATAATAATTTATAATTATATTTAAATCAATTTTACTTTTTAAAAATTGACCTTTAAAGCAGGAACAAACATTTTTAGGGGTGAGTAAGAGAAAAAAAATTGTCAAAACAATTGATTTAAAAACGCATTAAAGATAATAATAATAATAATAATGTATTTTGGAAATTCTTTTACAAATTACTGCAATAAATGCTTAGACTTTTTTACTGCTAAAGAATATGCAAGCAAATAAGCATATTTTAATAGTATTACGCAGGTTCTCAATTTTTTCCCCTGCTGGGCCACATACATACTATGTCAGCTGCGAGTATTTCACGAGGGCCAACATGAGGATAAATGGGGAGGTGGGGGAGAAATGGTTTAAGACCAAGACAACACTAATGTGGAAAATTGATAAAAAATATTATAACTCCTCTGTTTTGACTTTTTTAATTATTATTTTTGTATTTTTTATTTTTGTCACTGACACTAAATTAGAAGCATTTAAGAAACAGTTTGAAGACCACTGGTTTATATCAATGGATTAATGTATTCTCTATTGGGCGTTTTTCAAAAACCATTTTAAAAAATTTTTAAAAATATATAACCGACTTTAAAAAAAAGCACTAAAAAGTATAAAATTATTTTTAACCAACTTCACTGAAGTAATTAATGTAAAGTAAATCCATATATTTTTAAACTCGGGTGCCTGATTTTTTTTTTTTTAAGTAAACTGGCTTTATTCACATCAAATTTGAATTGTTTTCGGAAACTTTTATTTTTTTTATCAACCCCTAAATGATATCCCCAAAATCAGGGGATGACATTTTAAGCCACCTTTTTAACAACGGTACCAATCCGGTAACATACCCTATCAAATAAAAAAAAATCATTCAAATCGGTTTAGATATACCGAAGTAATCGTCGGGTAAACATAAAAAAGCAAAAAAAAAAAAAGTTGATTTAATTGATTACTCTTCCTCTTTTTTTGAAATCGGTTAAATATATATAAAAAAGCCTCGTTTAAAAAGAAACATCCTGTAGAAGCTATTTAAATATTTCTTGAGAAAAACTGAATATTTTTTATTATTATTATTCTACTCACCTTTTATAACACAACACAAGTTTAAAAAAGGCCCAGTATAAATAGCATTGTATTAAAACTCACTCTACTTCACTAGCAACCAATCTGTAATGCAATCATTAAATAAATAAAACAATAGAACTGCTTTATATATATATATATATATATATATATATATTCACGGTTAAAAGTGTGTGAAAGCTTGTCAGGACTGATTTTTCGCGCCCGCCAGAATTTTTATACATATTTCGACAAATTAAGGCACACGATAAAATTTTTTATTACAGCACTTTGTATGTGTGTCTATTTATTTAAATTATAATAAAAAGAGTGATTTTGTTTACGTTTTAAGCTATTTTTAAGCAAAAATTTATTATGCTTGTCAGCGGCGTCATTGAAAATTTAAAATATTTTGACTTTTAAAATACTTAAAAGTTCATAAATATAAATGTATTATTAATATATATATATTATTATTATTAAAATTCAACATATTAATTTTTTATAAGATTTAAATAAATCTTGGTTTATTTTCTTTATAAAAGTTAATTTTAAAGACAATTTGCCGCCCCAGGCAGGGGCCCGGCTTGTCTACCCCTAGCGCCAGCCCTGCTGTTCTAAATAGTTACTAGAAGAAAACATAATGCACATTTAATAGAATCTTCAGTGTCCAATTTAAGAAAAAGCTACGGTCGAAAAATCACAGCGCGCGATAAACCGGAAGACAGAAAAAAATAAATTGGATTTTGATTCGATGGTGCGGGAAGAAAGGCGTGGTCAGAAACAGGGCCGCTTTTAGACTTAGACACGCTAGGCCAAAGATTGGGTGCCAATGATTTGAGGGCGGAAAAATTTGGAGGACGAAAAAAAAAATATTAATTACAGCGGAGGTACCGCTGCCAATCGAAGCTCTCAACACAAGATTCTATACATCAGTGATTCTCAACCACTGTTTTGGCGCCACTTTTGTGTGCCGCCATTTTTTTTAAAAAAAATTTATTTATATTCTGAGAATAAAATAAAATCCAGAACCGAATTATTCGGCCGTTTTATAGAAATAAACTAAGGTTTTCGTGGTATATTTAACTTATCCTTTCGTGGATAAATGAATATAAAAAAAATTGGATTGGGTTCTTAGGTATCCGACTACGTTCGGAACCGTGATTTTGCAAAAGCGTATAAATGGATAATATTAATGATATTTAGTGTCACTTATATTAGAAAATGTATATAAAATTGTTTTAAGAATGTTAAAAAATTATTTAAGTACAATATTTTGACAAAAAATGAACATAAAATGACCCATTTTCAAAATATTCTCCTTTTGTGAAAAATGCTTCTATTATATAATAATATTTTGCCTGTATATAGCTCAGACCTCTGTACAGAAGAGGCTCAACTAGAATTTTTAAAAAATATAACTTAGAAGTGGGTTTAATTCTGTTTTCCCGACAACAGGGGGGAACATTTTAAGAAAAACGCCGATAATTATTTCAATTGGTTGTAACTCTAAAAAATAATGTGAATTTTTAAAAAAAAAAAAATAGTTCAGACTTTTGGAGAAGTCTTTTACTTTACATAAGCACACACAACACAAAAAAAAAAAAAAAAAAATATTTTTATTTTAGAAGCATTTCTTAAAAGGAGAACTTTTTTGAAAAAGGTTATTCTAAGTTAATTTTTGCAAAAAATATTGTATTTAAATAATTTCTTTTTTGTCAAAAAATGTCCTTAAAAGAATTTTATACATGTATTCTAATCTAAGTGACACTAAATATCATGAAAATTATCCATTTATGCGCTTTTTTAAAATCACGGTTCCGAACGTAGTCGCATACCTTAATCCATTTGTGACAACATATACATTTTTATATGAATAAATGAAGAGGAAAAAAGAATTTCGCTTTGTATTAATCGAGATTTAATTTCAAAATATTTGGAAGGGTCAGTTAATTCATTTTGAGTTAAAATTAGAGCTGATTATCTCATAACAGCCAAAAAAAGCCTTAAAAATATTGTTACAATTTTCTACATCTTATTTGCGTGAATTCAGATTTTCAGCAATTTTCAAAATGAAAAAATGACCGGGACTTTTAAATGTAAATGACGAAATGAGAGTGGCATTATCATTTTTACGATTAAATACAGAAGGTCGTTCGCACTTTTTGGAAACAATTTTGTAATTCATTTTCTCCTTTGCATTTTGAGATAAAACTTTAGGAACTGCAGAATAATCGTCTTCTGTTTTCTTTTGATTGGAACGTAAAATAAAAGATTTATTTTAAAAATGGATCCTTAAATTAATAGATGACTCGAAGGGTACGTAACTATACATTCAGAAGAGAATGAGTAAATGAGTGAATATTAACGTCGCAATGTTCAGCTACACGAGGGCTATGTAGCCGTCGAGCCGCAAGTCCTCTAGGGTGGTTGGTGGAAGGGGAAGAGAGGTGGGAGGCCCCTGGTACCCCCCAGGGTTTTCTCCCTCTAAATTGGGGTGGAAACGAGCAAAATCGTACTGTCACCTGCATGGTGCTCAAAGCTAAGGCTAACGATAGGCGTAAAAACTCTAGCCCTTAGCCGCGATGAATTTCGTGGGCCTCGATCTGACTTCGTCAGGCAGGTGGCATTAGTACAACAACAACACATTTACAGAAACTAGAATTATGTATATCTAGGATTGCATAGCAAGATAGACAGAATCCCGAGGGGAAAAAGTCCGATCAGAATTTAATTGGGTTGATAAGTTATTCAAAAAGAAAATAACGCAAGCTATAAAAAACATTTTCGCATTTTTTTTGCCCTCATGTATTAGAGATTTTTCGTTCAGCAGTTCTAGTAATTAAGAAAGTTAGTTTAGTAATTAGAATGTTAGTCTTATAGAATTAAGAATTAATTTAAGAATGTTTAACAAACAGAATTAATTATTCAAGAACAAGTTTAACTTACAGATGCAAAAAACATTATAAAAAATTAAGTATATTCAATTTCATCACAGTAATTTCATTCTGAAAATTTTAAAAATAAAATTGTACTGAAATTTTTATTTAGCAAGTTACATAATCAATAGCCGTATTTGAAACAATTTATAGCTATGATTTCATAACAATAATGAGAAAAACTAAAATTTGAACACACGCATTCAAAACATTAATTAAAAAACTCTACTGCTAAAAGAATCAATCAAAATTAACAATTTGAAAAGCAACAACAAAAACCTATCTTGATTCATCCAAAACTAATGTAATATTTATTTTTAAAAATATCGAATATGTATTATGTCAAACAATACCGAACTAGCTAATAAAAAATAATGTTGATGCAAATAATAATCATCAAATAATGAAAGTGAAAGAAAAAATTTCTTATTGCTAGCTTAAAAAAACTGCAAAAAATACATCAGGGCGCTCAATTAAGGCATTACATTACCAAATTTTTTCCCCTCTCTTTCCCTGTCCCTTATAACCTCAGTACCCATAATGGTTTCGAGTCTCCTGTTGCTAATCCCTTAACGTGAAAAGGCCTAGATAAGCATGATCCATTGTCCCCTCTCCTCTGGATCAGCTGTGTAGAGGGGCGACATTTACGGATTTTAATAAGCCCCATTATAATCTAAAAGGGGGAGTACTTGGTTGCTTACTAACAATACCCAATTTTAAAGGGGCTATTCCTTTGGTGGTATAATCTTTCAGTCCTCCCATAAAGACCTTTGTGACCATATGAGAGAGTTTGTAACTGTGCAATTCAAAAACGAAATCAGCAAAAATATATACATTATTTGGAATAATATAACACAATTATCAATCTATTGGGATTTTTAATCGCATAAAAATATAAATATAATAAAGGAAAATTACGATTCTTTTAATGGGAGTCGGAAACCTCTATACCGACAATGTTTAATTGGCTCTTTTCGATGTATCCTTTTCTCAAAATCTGTTATATGTACATGTGTTATATGTTCATTATACTGTAATGAGATTTTATCTAATTTTAAATTTTTTCATAATTTATGAAATATTTTATCATAGTGAAATTTGACCCATTTTTCACATAAAAAAGTTTGTAAAAAATAAATTTTTGAGTTTTTTACAAAAGGCTCATTTCTGTATATAATAGCTATCATTATAAACATGTCATAAGAAACTTACATTCCTGTGAACATTACTTTCCCAGAAAAAGTACATCGAGCATCAAAAATTTACATTTTGAGATAAATGAACTTTAATGTATAATTACTTTTGTATTAAAACATTCCTCCTCGCGTACTCAAAAAGATCTACATTTTTTTTTAATTTCATCATCTTCTCTCATCCTTTTAAGTCTTTTTTTCTTTCCTAACTTCCTTTGTTTTTTGTCAACATGAGTATTTAGCCTTTAACAGCCTCTGTTTGTCGAGGCGCTCCATCGCCTTTACCTTGTAATCACCAGGAAACAGGAAATAAGAACAGATAACAGGTAAAAAATATATATTTTTATATTTACATATATATAAAAATTTCCCCTCAAATAAATTTCAAAATGAAAAAAACCTTAAAAACCTGGTATTTAAAATTTTTTAAAAGAGTCGGCGGGCCACATGCGATCCGCGTGTTGGACAGCCCTGCCCTAGAGATTAAAGTAAGGTATTTTTAGAAAGGTTAAAATCTATACAATTTTGAAAATGTAAAAATCTCAAAATTGTCCTATTAAGAAGATTTTAGGTTCCCCTTAACTGAAATAATAAAAAGCAACTTAGTGATTGAAATTTGTTTCGAGTGTAGAGGAATTTTTTTTTATTGCATATAGACTAGCTATACTCAACCTGCGGCCCACCGGGCCTTTTAAGTGGCTGTGAGAAATTAATTTATTTATGAAAATTTGGTGGCAAATTCCTTGTTAAAATTCTTTTTTAAAATATTACATTTTGTTTTTTTCTGTCGATGTGTGGTATGGGTGCGAATTGATATTTTTCCCCCTGATTAGTGATAATAGACAACAGTGGAGTAGCGACCATTTTATGAATGGAACTAATTTTTAACTATCTTTCATATCTTACAAGTGAAAAATATTTGAAGAAAATAGGTTGTTTCAAGACGATTGGCAAGTTGACTATTTTGTAGTGAAAAACAAGCAAGGATCAGCAATTGTTTGATTTGTCATGAAAGTGTTGTATTTAAAAAGAACCTATAAATGGGAATCGTTCGATGACACTTTTCCTCGAAGATCTCTTGCAAGAGGTGATAAATAGGCTTTCTTAAATAATCTTTACAACAGCAAAAAAAAGTCTTGACAGTGGTAATGTCACAGCAGTAACAAAGGAACCGTATGAAATTTGTTATATTATTGGTAATTGTATGAAACCGTTTATTGATGCAGTAACTGTCAAGGAGAGATTCTTAAATGCTTCCAATTTTGAAAAATTCAGTGACAAAAATAAAAAATTAAAAAAAGAGCAAAATAGGAGATTTAATATTTCCACGTTTTAAATTTTCCGTTATCTTGGTCTTAAAGCATTCTTCCCCTCTCCATTAAACTGCATGTTGCGGCCCGTTTGAAATAGCTAACCTATGTGTGTGGCCAGGGAGAAGAAAAGGTTGAGTATCCCAGATGTAGACCAACAAAGGCTCTTAAACCCCCTTTTGTAGTGGACTCAATTTTTAAGGACCGTTGAAATTGTGAATTGTTGCGGAAAGAATGCATGAACTACTCTACATACTGGAAAATGAAGATTTTGTAGGGTTGCCAGCCAAATAATAATATTCCGATACTACAACAAAAGCATCCCCTCTTTTCTATAGAACTGGATTTTTGTCGGAAGGATGAGTAGGGCGAAACCTATGATGTGGAAAATTGAGATCCTGTTGGGTTGTCTTATCAAATTATTCTTACTCCAATGCTAGTGTATGGAACAACAAAAAAATATTTTCCCCTTTTCGCGGAAAACTGAATTGTTGTGGAAAGGACGAATGAGATTACCTTCACGTAGGTCAGGGGTATCCAATCCAAATGACCTTGCGGGGCACTTCGGAAAAAGATTATAATTTCGCGAACCGCACATAAAAATATGTACCTTTATATCAGATTTGGAAACAAAAAAACATTTATTGGAGTGAAAATTTAAAACAGAATGAATCATTATTATTGTTTTCATTATTTTTCATGTATACAGACATAGACAATATAATGATGTTTATAATATAATAATGTACTTAAATAATGTCAAAATATTGTACTTCAATAATTTTTTTTATTGGAATAATATTCTTAAAACAATTTTATATACATTTTCTAATCTAAGTGAAACTAAGTATCATAAATATTATCCAGTTATACGCTTTTGCAAAATCATGGTTCCGAACGTAGTCAGATACCTTAAAACAGAATGAATTATTATTATTGTTTTCATTATTTTTCATGTATACAGACATACCTAATATAATAATGTTTATAAAATATAATAATGCACTGATCAAATAATGTTTAAAATATTACAGTTGCCATTTTCTTGAAAATTACGGTGTTCCTTTTGAATGGATCTTTCGTTACTCACATTGTTGAAATTTGATTGTACTGTGATTCGCAAACGATTAAGTATACATTGCCCTTTACCTTAAATGTCCTTAATGTTTTTTGTTTTTTTTTTAATTTTAAAAAACATCTCTGACTACCTATTGCTTTTTGGCCACTCCAAACAGAAAAGGAGAGGAGAAACGAAAGTCGCACACACAGAGAATCATGTACCATCCATAGTAAGGGATATGCATAATGCAATTCGGAATTTATTAAAAATTATGAATCTATTTTAATCTAAAGGACATTTCTATTATCAAGAAGGATTTATTTTAAAACAAGAACAGGTAACAGGCAAATACATTGTAGATTTACATATATGTATAAATTTCCCCTCAAATAAATTTCAAAATGAAAAAACTTTAAAAACCTGATATTTAAAAATTTTTTATAAAGAGTCGACGGGCCGCAACTTAAATACTGGCGGACCCCATGCGGCTCGTGTGTTGGACACACCCCTGATGCCAGATCAAATAACAGTTCTATAATTCAAAATAAAAATCAAAACAAAGAAGTTCTGATTTTAGTGCTATATTCTTATGGTTTTAATGATTTTTGTGGTTATAATAACTTTTTTTTTTTTCATATTTTTCTAACAAATAATTTCACAGTTACAAGATCCTGGCGAATTAGTATTTTGTGTGTTTTGTTTCTTTAATTTTAATTAACATCTTTTTCCAAATTGGAGCGAGATTTAGTTTTAGATTTCGATTATAAGCGATATTTTTTAAATTCCTACTAATAATGAATCTAGCAGAATTTTTTTTTTACTGGTGTGGTAACCAAAATATATGCATATCGAAGAATTTATTATGCATTGTTCGAATTTTTTGAAATTATAATTTCAGAAATTATTGTAGCAATTATTTTTCCTCGAAGCCTATTCAAGGATTGTAGATGTAACCTAAAATTAAAATTACATTTTGCACAGGAAAATTTTCTCGAAAATTTCCCTTGTTTTAAAAATTAATGATGAAAACTGTAAATGATTCTTCGAATGATTAAAAGTTGGTTAAGAAGGAGTGTAGGGCTATCAGAAATGAATGAGAGAGAGACCCGATTACAAAATTTAAAATTCCGAGATGAATAAACAGAAAACGCGATAATTAAAATGTCATTGTAAAGATAAAAAATGAAATTGTTTTCGTACGTAACGTTTCTTTGGGAAAGTAAAATTTTTTTACAAAAGTTTTGTGACTTCCTTTTTGTCCCCCCCGTTTTATCATTTTGAACCTGTCGCCCTGAACTTTTTCCTTTAACAGCATCCCTTTCCTTGGGAAATGCTTATACCATGGCTGGCAACCCATGGGGCTGCCACATGGCAGTGGTACAATTCTCAAAGGCCGCCCTTTAAATTTTGTACTTTGGATGGGTGGAAAAAGGAAAAATTTAAAAAACCTTTTTGAAAACGTCTTAGAGTTTTGGACATTTACGGAATTCGAAAAAAAACTAAATATAAATTTACACGTTTTGTACATTATTGAATGTCGTTGCTGAAGAGATTAAACTGTTTGAAAAAAGAAAATTTTGGGGTACTCTGCTTTTGATTTTTACATATCTAAATAAAAAAAACTTTCCTCATGTGAAAAATATTTCAATCTAAAAAAAATTTTTTTAAAAATGAATGTAAAATCCTGTCTAATTGAAAGTTACAAATCAAACCCCTGATTTTTGGGTATGAAAAGTAGAGGACTAGTTGCATTTTAAATTTTTATCTTTTTTTTTTAAATTAATGAAGGGGAAAACTTCTATTTCATGTTGTCTTATTTTTATTTTAAGTCAATATATTTGAAAATGCATAATACGAGTATATGTACAATTTTAATTTTTTTTCCGGTTTTTGTTAATGAAATAAATTCTATTTTATGCTGTTTTTATTTTTATATCAATTAATATCTTTGAATGATTCAGAATTAATATATATAATAAAATTGTAAATCAATATTTTTGACCACTTTTCTAACCTGATGCAACGGAAAGTGGGGGGGTTTAATCCCAAAAAGGGTTTAGTTTCACGAGGGGTTTTGGCGAAGGGGGCAAACGTTAATTTTTAGCCCCATCGGACGAGGGGCGACACCGGGGCACCCCGTCCCCAATTCCAACCACACCCAAAAGGGGGGGACGTTTCAGCCTCCCACAGATTTAAAAAGCATCGCTTCCAAAAACGGTGGGTCTTTTGTGGTACTGGGGGGGAACTCGCGACAAGCCGGGGCCCAAACCGGTACCTTGACCACCAGGGGTACCCGGGGGTCGCGGGGCCCCCCAAATTGTTTCAAAAATATCCTATTGTATGGCACGTTGAATCATATTGGTAGATTGGTTTGGCACGTCACAGCTAAAAGGTTGCCGACCCGTGGTTTATACCATCTTCTTGTACTCTTAGACGTCGGTGCATTTATATGGTACTTTCTCAAAAATCCACGCTGAACCATGATTACTGACAGACTTTTTGCAAACGAGAGCACACAAATGTCTTCCCTTGCTGTGACGCCATTTCCACTTCTGTTCACAATTACAACACTGCTGCCACCTATTTGACGGGGCTGCGGTAGCCCTGTGATCAAGGTATCGGATCATGGCAGGTATGTGATGAGTTCGAGCCCAGTACCACTAAAGACCAGCTGTGGGCAGCGAGTGCACAAAATCTTCGGAGCTCAAACGTCCTCTCGTTGGTGTGGTAGTTAAGAGAGGGGGGTGCCAGCTCAGGTGTTGTCCACGTCACTGGACCATGGTTCAAAATTACGTGGTCCGTCGCCAAAAGCCCTTGTGTAGCTGAACAGTGCGATGTTAATATTCACTCGCCACCTATTTGACAAAAACAATATTACAAACTCAAAATTTCATTTTTTATCTTTAAAATGACATATTAATGATCTTTTTCTATTTATTCATTTGGGAATTATTAAATATTCTAATCGGGTCATTCATTTCTGATAACCCTGTATAAGAAATTTAATTGCTAGTAGAAATAAATGCACATTATGCTACAAGTAAGGTAGTGAAAGAAAAAATTATTAGTTTATTGACAGAATCTTTATCATACTGGAAAGAAAAATTAAGAAACAAGAAAAATCCCCCAGTTTCTGGAGTTCTACTTGAGATTTAATTTTTTTTCATTTAAATTATTGTGGAATCTTAAAATGTTACTTTGATATTTTTATAAGCAACTATATTATACACTGCTATTTTAATTTAATGACAAAAATGAAAAAGAAATTAAACATTAAGATCATTTAAGCTTTGTCAATAGCTTTTAAGGATTTCTCACTTCAGCTTTGAGCCAAAATTAGTTACATGATGCAATTTTGGAGTTTCAGAATGTTTAATTAAACAATAATAATTTCGTACTCAATAATGGAATTTTTTTTTATTAAGTTCAGAATACGAGGTTTTTAAAATTGAAGATCTTCGTGAATGAGATACGATTAAGAGAAGTGTTGTGTAAGTTGATCAGCTAGAAAAATAATCAAATCCCCGACTGAAATTAATTTTACAAAATTCATTCATTCAGTAAATCTTTGGCCCACACAAGTTTTTGAAGTATTCTTAAAAGAAACAAGAAAGAAAAAGGCTATTTAAATACCTGATATCGTTATCATTTAAATTCTGTTGTTATATTTTGGAAATATACATGAGACTCATTACATTACTAGCCATAATAAAGAAACCAGCAATTGTATAGTAAAAACATATAGATTTGAATTATGCCGTTTTTAAATAATTGTTTCATCTCACAAATTATCAGTGTGTAATATAAAAATTTTTGTGCAAACGTATGCATAAGAAACGTTAATAATAGTGTATGAGTGCTAATTATAAGTATAGCCACTCTTCCGGTATAGTGGTTAGTGACGCTAAGTGCTGTGTCGTAGGGCGTGGATTTGAGTCATGGATGTTTGTAAACGTATAATGCCTGTGCGGCATGGTGGTTCTCTAAATATTCGTCGAATCGCAAGTCTTCTCGAGAGGTTGGTGAAAGGGAAGGAGATGTGGGAGACACCTGACCACTACCTTTATTAAAATTGGGAGTGGAACCGTCCCAAATCGTACTGTCACCTACATGGTGCGCAAGACTACGGCTAACGACAGACGTAAAAACTAGCCCCTTGCCACGATGAATTTCCTAGGCCTATCTGACGAAACCATCGTTAGGGTGGCATTAGCAACAACAATTATAAATATTTCCGACTTTATGAAGTGTAACTAGAAGTATACTAAAAATAAATAAAGGAGAACGCTATATTTTTTATATTCATTGAGCATATGTAAATCTATTTAGATCTTTTAATTTTAAATAAAAATTTATATTAAATGCCACTTTTATAAAATAATATTAAGATAAATATCCTAATTAAATTTATTACGTCATGAAGAAATAAAATTAAAAAATTATATTAAATCATAACTATCCAACACAGTGTTTCTCAAACTGTGGGGCGCACCCTTAGGGGGGCAAGAGGATACAAAAAGTCGAAAATAAAACGTTATTTAAAATAAATTATTAATTTACTGAAAGGAAGCACACAAAAAAATACAATCCGACGTAATAAAACATGTACATTTACAATGATATAATATAAATGTATCAGTATATACTGTTCAATGTACTTGATAATTAATTTATCAATACTAAGTAGTGACTCCCAAGGGCTTGTCATATACAAAATTTAATACTTATCTTGATAATTTGTATGGTTTATAATTAAAATTCGTATTGTAGCTTTAATCACAAAGTATATTATTGAGTTCAAAACAAAGAGTTATTTACTCATGCATACTGTTTTCTATCAAAGTAAATTTATCTTGCTCACAAACTTTTTCTATCCAGTCTATTTATTTATTTGTCCTTACTACAAAAATGAAATATTATTATTAATGCACAACCTATTTACATTCTTTTTTTTATATTAAGAGCAAAAACAATCTTTAATTCATTTGAATGTGCTTTTCATTTATACTTGTAAATAGCAGATATATCATAAATACTTTAACACTTATGGGAACATTAATCGAAGTTTTTGTTTGAATAACAGGAAGCTTCTCACCTACACTTAAATGCAAAAAATTGCTGACCTCTCTGATCACAGCCATCGACAGAAGCTCCACTCGATACCAACACAATTTAACTTTTTACATCTAAATATTTTCTCTGTCTAACTCGGACTCCTTTGCAGCAACCAGATTATCTAGGCATCGCACCTCTCACTCCCTCACGGAAAAAAAATCTTTTTCTAAGTAAAGATCTTTTTTCATCACTTTTTAACTTCATTTTACTTATATTTGTAAATTTATTTATATCAAAGTAATTTCTCTTTTTACAATTTTTCTTTACTTATTATTTTAATTTAATTATTATTTATTAAAAAGGGCAATTTTTTTTGAAAGCATTTCAATGTCATCCAAATGTTCTGAGTGGAGATGAAGGCTCGGAACAACTAAATGCTCTTCCACCCCACCAAACTACAAACTACAATTCAGATCTTTTTCTGCTTTCGGTATAAAATCAAGAACCCATTATTTGATTTAATTTAGCATTCATTCAACTCGACTTTTTTCTCCATAAGATCACACAAATCTGTTGATTCGTTTTTGGTTGCTTCACTTTAATTGTGCTTATAGTTATTAATATTTAAAGTACTTATAATTGAATAAATTAATTTTTGAACGCTTTTATATATAATACATTCATGAGTTTGATTATTAATTCGCATATCATTTGAAAGCTCTGATCATTTACTCTGGAAGTGTGATATTTACCATCACTTCAATAATTAAACTTTATTTTTCTAACTCTTTCGTTCTCCTTATCTAAACTGAACTTTCAAATACGTGAAAAATACTTCATTAATAAAAGTATATTGCATTATTTTTACAAAAAATAATAAAATAAGAGTGTGCGACAAATCAGGAGGATCAATATTCAAATAGTAGTTTCAGTGAAATTTAATCCCGACAGTTTTTCTGCACCGTAAGGAAATTAAGATTCATTTAAGCAATTCTACATATTAAAACCTAAGTTAAATTTAAAGTCTCTTATTTACAACCCAAGATAGAAAATAAAACTTAGTAAATTTTTTTAAAACACACACATAACGATTTTATATAATCGTGTACTAATGTAGATTAATATGAATATGTTTTCCTTTTGTTATTTCAGAATGGGAAAGAAAAATTTGTTTGGAACACTTTCCCTGAATTTAATCATAATTAATAACTTCTCCTAACTATGATTTTAATCCATGCACTTTCAGCTACTTTGTCGGTACTAATAAAAACGAAATCATTATTTATCCATTTTATGGTATTCTAATTTAGACAATTATATGAATAGGTTCTAATATATTTTTATTTTAACAGGATATGTGAAAACACATTAAATCTTATGAAAATTTTTCCCATCACGCAAATTTATTTTCATGATATGTGAACGAATTAACCGAATATTATTTCATGCAGCTTGCAAAAGTTACACCATATTTTGAGATGTGAAATCACTTACTATTATCCGTTTGTTTCAGAATATTTTTGGTATCAACGAAGAAGAAAAAAACCATAGCATTTAAGTTAAATTTTCCGATTTCGATCTACAATCCTAAGAATTGTCCCAGAAAATTAAAATGACGGTTTAGGAGCCAGAAGACACACACTAATATTTCTATTGTGTAAATTATAGAAAGCTCTGAGGAGAAAACTGATTCCCCTACGGTTCATCCTCGTAGATCGTTCAGAATCCACCGTTATTGATTAATTTCTCTAGGGATGAGGTTACGGTTCTTTCAGATAACGACTGCCGCTTCATTGCGTTCTTTCTACCGACCAGCTTCTATTAGATTTTGCGTTTGAAATCCTTCGTACTTTTTGACTTTCATTTTCGCCGTGAGTTTCTTTCGAGCAAAATGTGAAGTAAGAGTAACATCCAGTGAAAGTAAAGTTAAATTTTAAATGACTGCACTGAATATGAATAAAAAGATTTATATATGAAATAAAAATATTAAATTTAAAAATTACATTTATTTAACATATTTACGAAGTCATGTTATGTTAAATTTAGGATAATTTGTTCCTAATTTTTTGGCAATCATTTCAAAATCACTTTACTTTCCCATTGAAATATTGTTCAATTAGTTTATTCTTATTTTCAAAAAAGATCTGTCAGATTTTTTTTCTGGAGACTCAAAATATTTTTTAAATTCTATTTCAAATAAAAATGGGTTATAAGACACTTTTTATTTAGAAATTTCTATGCGTAGTTGCTCAAACTTCTAAAATATTACATTGATCTTGAAACAATATGGAACTAACCATTAATTATTATCTAATTTGATTATTCATACTAGCTACATTTCTTTTTTAAATTAGGAAAAATTATTTTTTAAAAAAATTTATTTTAAGTTTATTACACTAATTATTGCTTTATATTGATTCAGAATTATTAAAAGACATTAGATATTATTTAAAAATTACCATCCAAAATGTCCTGAATGGAGATGAAGGCTCGAAAGAGCTAAGTGTGCTCCCTCTCAATAGTATTAAAAATTCAAATATAGAAATACGACACTTTAGTACACATGGTTTTGAACATGTTTCACTCAATATTATTAAAGTTGTTCCTGATATTAAAGAATATGCTTGGAAAATTACTGTACTAAATATTAAAAATTACCATCCAAAATGTCCTGAATGGAGATGAAGGCTCGAAAGAGCTAAGTGTGCTCCCTCTCAATAGTATTAAAAATTCAAATAATATAGAAATACGACACTTTAGTACACATGGTTTTGAACATGTTTCACTCAATATTATTAAAGTTGTTCCTGATATTAAAGAATATGCTGGGAAAATTACTGCATTAAATATTATAATGCAGTTTATCCTTATGGACTAAATGTATTATACCAAGGAAAAAAATATTCTAAATGCAACTAAACAAAATTCTCAAGATTATCATTACAATAATGAGATTAATAAAATAGCTAATAAAAAAAAAAAATAAAATAAAAAAACTAGAGAGGCAGAACTAAAAGATTAAGTAGAGACCAAAAAGTACTTATACAGATAGTATTATAGATATTTGTAATAGCTTTGATAACAATTTTAACATAAAACACATTAAATCTGTTATGTTTAGACTCAGTAAGACAAATTTACTGCACAAATTTCACATAAAATTAAAGATTGCTATGCTTTACATATTATAAAGGACATTCACACACACACACACAAATTTTTGAAATATAAACATAACATAAAAGTTAATGTAAATAAAGATTATCAAATAGAGAATATTGTACACTTTTATATATGAATAAATCGTATGATAATATTAATTTTTCTGGCATTTTTAAAAAACTCATGTCATCTTTCCCAATACAAAATATTACTATTAAAAAAGCTTTTAAATACAATAAAAAAAATAGGTAGATCAATTTTTAACTATAATGTGCCCATAAAGCAAGAAAATATGTAATTGTAATGAATTTAAAGAATTCATAGATAAGCATCACAAGCATGTTGTTACTGGTGACCTCAATATTGTAAAAGACAATCTTAAAAACATAATGAATAAAGGTACTGGTTTTAGACTAATGATTCCGAATCATAAAAAATTATAAAAAATCAGTTATATAATGATATTGAGCAATTTATATACAAAATAGCTAATAAATATAGTATTCCTATAGAGGCATTCACAGAATTCAAATGTAATATTACACAGCAGCTTAATAAATATAACTTTGGTACAGATAATAAAATCCTTTTTTTAATGATATTAAAATATAACGGAATAAATGTTTAGTGTCGAAAAAAAATCAGAAATAATAAATAACTATAAACATGTTACTAAATGTTGCTTAAATCAGAAATACCCAATTAATTTTATTAATAGTTATATGAATAAACCTATTTTCTCGATATAGTAAGGACTAAAAATTCTTAGATTAATAATAGTTTATTACTATAAATTTATGATATTTCCTAGTTATAGTTAACTAGATATTCTAATATTAGATAAAATTACTTATTATTATGTAATTCATATATACTCTAGTGTCACTAAAGTTATGGTAATTTGTAACTCTCTTTTTAATTTTTATTTCTATTCTTTTTATACTTTTGTTAAGTGCTACATTTCAGCCATTCACATGCTTTGAATATGCATTAGGGTCCAGAATCTGGCAATAACTTATTTATTGCACTCAGATTTAGTGTGGGCTCTGCATTTTTAAGTGCAATTTTTAGGTACGTTACCTCTATTATCTTGTAATGGATTTAGATATTCTTATCCATTACTTTCAATAGGTTTTTGCTCAGTATTAAATATTTACATAAAGGGGGAAGGTTGGCTGGCCAAAAAACATGTTCAACCCAACTTTTATATAATTATTTTATATATTAGCTGTCCCAAGTCAGCAATGTTTATAATACTGCAGCATCCATTTTATAACTTTTAATCTCGGTTGCTCATGTGTCCAATGTGTGATTTTCCTACTGTTTATGTGTTTTTAGAATGTGAATGATGGATGTTTATCTCTCGTTTGAAGAGAATTAGATATATATATATATGTGTGTGGGAATCCAACCGAAATCTTCCAAAAAGATTGGATTCTTCAGATGGCGGGGTTTTTATGGCGTGGTGTCTAGGGGTTTTTAGGGTGTATTAGTTATTTTCGAAATAAAATAGACAACATAGTTCAAGAAACTAGTTGAAAACTAAATAATTTATTAAGAATTATAGGGGAGTATTAACATGGGGAATATTTCAAAAGAATAGGAAAGTTAGATAAGCATATTTCGGAAAAATAGGAAAGTTAGATCACATTACTTTAAGGGAGACAATTGAGATTAAATAGAATTAATTATGGTGCTATTAAGACTTACCGCCTGGCACGGACGAATGATAGAACTCGTTATGGTACTATTAAGATTTACCGCCTGGCGCGGACGAAAGTGCGCTGACGCGCGAAACACAACTTCTCTCGACGAATGTTAGTGGGCCTCTGGCGAAAAAGGTTCATGTCGGCGTTTTTAAAAAGGACACTAGATGGCGTTGATGTGGAATACTGTTTTGATTAGAATTGCCGACCTCGGTAAATGATATGATCTAACTTCTTACAAATGGAATATCCTACATATATTATATAGATAAGATATATATATATATATTATAGATAAGATATATATATATTATAGATAAGATATGATAGATAAGATATATATATATCTTGTTCACATTTTAAATCGTTAGTAAAATACTTTCTATTCATCCATTCAAGTTTAAATACATTTTTTATACTTGTAGTGGATGATACTTGATGTTAAAACAGTTTATTCAAATATTAATTCTTTAATTAAATTAAAAATGAATAAATAGAAACAAACAAAAATAATAGTTGAACAGCATATATAGAAAGAAATATCGTTCGTTGTGTCCCTGTAGCGCAACTGTTAGCGCGTTGGACTCCTAATCCAAGGGTCGTGGATTAGAATCCCAATTCGGATGGTCTGATTTCTGAGAAAGAGATTTCTTTTTTTTTTTTACTATACTATTTTATTAAAACAATTAAATTTAATTGATGAATAAATAGTTACAAAAAAGCAAAAAATAGTTTAGCACCATACATAGAAAGGAAAAGGGAAAATATAAAGGAAAATGGCTTTCTATTTTGTCACTTGATATTGCGATTCTGACATATGTCTATAAATATTTATATTAATTGTAACTATTTAATAAAGAGTTACTAAGATAAAAAATTTTTCTTTGTAGAGCTATATAATAATTGACTTAATTTTTTTTTATATTACTGGTTTTAATTTAATTTTTTTTACTGCAATTTGACATGAAAGGGGTAAAAAACATAATAAATAATATCTTCAGATTGCGTATATTTGCTAGAGATACAATAACACCTTGCTTTAGTAAAACCATAGAATAAATATTATAACTGTATTGCTATTAGCTTGTTGCAAGTTAGAAGAACAAGTTCATAATGATCTTTTTACGAGCATTAATATTAAGAAAATAGTTTTGTGTAGAGATCTCTCAAAGGTAACATATGTCCGGTAGCGTTGCCATTTTGTACAATGTAATATACCATCATTTGAAATATACATTTGGTTGTAATCGTTACAGTAACTACTGAAAATTACATTTATACTGTTCTTTATTCAATTCTACAAATTTCAAGTTATATTCTAAATATTAATTAATATACTATTTATTTTTAATGAAGACCGCTGAAGTCAATCATTTAGACCGCACGTTTCCCATCTATGGTACATATCTCGGCTTTATGAATAATCGAGCTATTTTATTGAGTTTTGCCAGTTAAATTTTTCTTCTATGACATTTAATTAAATAATTGTATAGATTTTAAATTCTGTAAAATGAAAGTGCAGTCGAATATATCTTTTAAAATCTAAAAGAAAACTGCAATTTACGTATTTTTTTATATTCTGTGAAACTGCAAAAAAGAAAAGAAAAAAAAAACTTTTTCTGATAAATTTCTGATTGTTTGATTTTTTATATCCTATTAAACTTAAGATTTTTAAATAAGCAAAACTATGCCTTTATAAACTGCGTCCACGTTGATTCCAAATTTAAGAAAAATTTGCTGAATAATTATACGATGTGTAGTGTATTTTCCTGACAATGTTTCGAAAGAACGAATTCCTAATTTCTTCTCTTTTTTTTCCCTTTAAAATCTAAAAAAAAAACCCCTGCAATTTACGTATTTTTTTATTTTTTCAAAAACTGTGTGAAAAAAAAAGGGAAAAAAAACAACTTTTTTTTGATAAATTTTAGATAATTTGAATTTTTAAAATCCCTTAAACTCAAGATTCAGAACTATGCCTTTATGAACTGCGTCTACGTTGATTGCAAATTTTAGAAAAACTGCTGAATAATTATACGATGTGCAAAGTATTTTTCTGACAATGTTTCGAAAGAACACATTTCTATCAGTGAAATATTAAACTAACTTCAGAACAAATGCAGTAAATGAATATTCCACGCACATTCAAAAATGTTTTTTTTAACCTCAATTCAAATTTAAATTGGAATTAACAATTTCCTCTTTTTTTATTAGTTTTTGAAGGAAAAATTGGAGATAATAGAAAACTATTCTATTGTATTCAACCTAAATCGGTCATAGCATTTCAAACAATGAATAATTTAGGCTGTAATCAAATTAAACAGCATTACTACTAGTACGTGTGAACAAGTCTTAGAAAGATGTACTGTGCTCGAAAAATTTAAGCAATTTTTGAAAATATACAAATGTAATTGATTAATATCAACTATTTTTCAAACCAAATGTAGAATACTGTTTCAGTTCTTAAAGAATAAAAAAAAAGTAACGTTTTGATTTTAAATACTAGGCACAGCATTACTTATTTTAAAACTATTTTTAAGACAATTTTCACACAAAATAAAAGTACAATCGGATCCCGATTTTCCAAACCCCTATTTAACGAATTTCTCGATTTGATGAATTTTTCCTTTTCCCCGACTAAAAGAAAGACACTCCCCCACCTCCCTATTTAATAAACAATAACCCTAGAATAAATGAATTAATTCAACTGCCGAAATTTTTTTCTTTATTAGTTTGGATTAAAATAATTAGATTTCTTTTCAAAAGACGCATCCTTTTTATCCGGAACAGAAAGACTTTTCTGATAAACAGTAAATTTCGACGGAAAACGGTGCAGCCCATTATTAGACTTTACAGTGCAGAAGAGTCATGAGTGTAACCCAGTGGCGCACACAAGGGAGGGGTCCTGGGGGTCCGGACCCCCCAAAGCCCTTGATTTTGTTCCGATTGATTATAATTCTAAGTATATAATACGTAAAATTTAATTAAATATTTGTTATTAATGAATAATTTTATTAATTAATGCTAATTATTTACTCAATAATTAGTTTTTTACTGTGTTTTGTTCCTGAAAAATCGACAAAATCAAAAATAGCATGATACAAGAATGGTGAACTTTCAACCCCCTTGAAAAATTCCTGTGTGCGCTACTGGTGTAACCTATCGCTTGAGTTTTCAACACAACAGAAAATTCCTCTCTTATCTCATTCAATGGTACCAGCATTTCTAGCGGTTAAATAAAAAGTGTGTAATTTCTAACTGTGGATATATTTTTGCATAATTTCCAATAGGTAAGTACGAAAATTCTGTATATTTTTACAACCGCGATATTATGATTAACCCCGAATTAACGAATAAAATATTCGGTCCCGATGATTTCGTTAAATCGGGATCCAACTGTATTTTTTAAAAGCTCATGTTTTGGTATATTAAGAGCTACCTGGCTGAATTCGTGTTAAACAGTTAAGTTTTAAGATTAGGGGTGGCCCAACAGTGGCACGCGTGCCACAGTGTGGAACGACTGAGTTATAACAGCGGCACGCGAAGACATATCGAGCAATTAAAAAATTTGAAAAGATAATAAATATTATTTTTTTTTTACAGTTAAAATGAAATGCGGTTGTCTCAGACAAAAAAAAGACATCAAAATTTCAAATACAATTAATTACAATAGAAAATTATAAAGTAGAAAAAATACTCTTTCATTGTTTGGTGCGTGAGTGAATATTAACGTCACACTGTTCAGCTCCACGAGGACTTTTGGTAATGGACTTCGTAATTTTGAGCCATGGTCAAGTGATGAGGACGACACCTCAGCTGACACCCCCTCTCCTAACTACCACACCACTCCAACGTTAGGATGTTGGATCTCTCGACAGATTTAACACGCATCGCTTCCCTACATGGCGGGTCTTTTGTGGTACTAGGCTCGAACTCGTGACGATCCGATACCTTGACCACTAGGTTACCGCTGTCACTCATTGTTGTGTGCACTGGCTTTTCAAAGTAAGGTACACACGTGAGATTTCGGAGTTTGAGAGAGCGTTTTGAAAATATCTGGTAGAATGAACTGCGCAGTGAGTGTTTGCTACTCACGAATGTAAATTGACTTTGGGATTTAGCTTTTTTTACCGATACTATGGGACATTTAAATAATGTGAATTTAAGACTGCAAGGATAAATTTTACTTTTCCTACCTTAATTGATCATATGTCTTTTTTTGTAATCCAGCCTTTACTTTTTTTTTGTCTCGAGAGAATATGTTAAATGAAATGCAGCTTTTTTAAAATTAGGATACTTTACTTCGTCCATTAGCCGATGTGTATGTCCTTATCACGTTTTCTGCCGGGTGGCTTCTATCGCGGGACGTAATATCAATACAAAACTAAATCCCCGTAAGCGTGAGCTATGGGGTGATGTTTAAGTAGCCAATCCTGTGTTATCGCGGAAAGAGCTGGTCAACGTTTATTTTCCTCTTTAGTCGGGGGAAAACGCATTTCTACGACAGGCATCGCGGTGATCGCATTTCCCCTCTATAGTAGCAGAGAATGTGTTTTAGCGCAGTGCTTCTCAAATTTTCAATATTTGCGACCCAATATTCAATCAGAATTTTCATCGCTCTCCCCTCCATACAATAACAACGTATTAAATTCAATTACTATACTATACTGTTTTTACTCAACACAATAAACACTCACTGGTGGACTGTCATTACTCAATAATAACACCTTCCACACACTACCTCTCTCGAGGTTCTTGTTGTGCACACTGAAGTTTATTTTTCAAACAGCTAGAGGGCGCAGTTAGTTAACAGCTAACATACCGCCCCACATTGCACTGGTTTATCATTGTTACTAAAATAACATTCATGTTTGTTACATCTAAAACACTTTACACATTCAACACTTGACAATTCTCAAGAAATAAGATTACATAAATCATTAAGTGCAATATTTCAAATAATATTTTTTTATACAAATACAATACACTACTAACAATGAGCCAAATTTACACACCACCAAAAGTACACTAATAAAAATTTCAAATTATATTTAGGATTCTTCCATTGGTAAAACACAAATTTTTGATATGCAACATGTCTATACTGAGTTTTAATTTTAACAACGCGAACTTTTTATCTTTTGCCATAATACAATTCTACCTAATCACATTTATAGGTTGGTAAATTTTCTTCAATTATTAAAACCAAGTCTCAATTTTTACGTTATTTTTCAAACATCCATTTTCTCCTTTGTAATTGATTTAAGTAATTACGACTCCAAAATTTCCACATTAATTGAACTATAGTTATTTTTCCCCTTTTTGAGATTCTCTCTTTACATTTGGTCCAAATTAAGGCTCTTCTAGCGAATTTAAAGATCTATTAATTAAAAATGGGCTGGTAACTTGAATATCATCATTGTTTGATAAGGGGCAAAGCGGTCGAGAATTTAAAATTCCCTCAATTTGTACAATGACCGTAAGTAGTTCCTCGTACGTTAAATTAATTCCGTTCACAACTCTTTTTAAGTGATATTTACATGACTTTATGGCCGCTTCCCAAAGGCCTCCAAAATTGGGCGACCTCGCGGGAATAAATTTCCACTCTATCCCCTCTGCTGCTAAGTAATTAGCTAATTTTTCGTCTGGGTTTCTGACTATTTCAAGAAGTTTTTTAATTTCATTGCTAGCTCCGACGAAATTTTTACCATTGTCCGAAAACAGTTTTGCACATTTGCCTCTTCGAGCCATGAACCTTTTCAACGCGGCAATGAATGCTTGGGATGTTAAATCTGATACTAACTCAATATGTACCGCTTTAAACACAAAACACACAAAAATACAAATATACACTTTAAACAAATTTTTCCTTTCGTTGTCTTTTTATTTTTAAATTTGAAAAAAGGGACCAGAAATCTACTCCTGACCAATTAAAAGGATAATCAGTAATAAGCCTCTCTTTTGGCAAATTACCCATATAATTTGAGTTGACACAATTGGCTTCGCTTTAAAACACATACAATACATTTATATACAATTTTTCTGCAAATTGACCGACCATTTAACGGCCAAAATTTTTCCCGAATATGATTAAGTAAAGATACAGTTCCACATGTAAATATTTCTTATGAAAGTATTCTATTATTATTAAAGTTAATTTATAATTATTTTTGGTAAAATTATCTGGTGCTTTTTATTAAAACTAAACTCTGAATTACACAATCGTCCTCCTACTCTTAAGACACCTGTTGTTATCTAAAAAAGGATTCAATGTCTTTAACTTACTGTTTGGCTGCACACTTCCTTTACTTTTAAGATTGTTAATGTCACTGGAAAATTCTTGCTCTTGCACCTTTTTACCAGAAAGGTTTCAGCTTTCTCAAGTTCTTTTGTTGTGAGTGGACCAGTCACTCTACTTATACCTTTTAAATTTTCCACGAACCTGAAAATAAAACTTAATACACGTAAAATAGTTATATAATTATTGCTTAGATTAAGTAGGTCGTTTAAAAAATCATTAACATGAATATTAAGCACCGATTGATAGTTCTCAATTTGTTCATTAACAGAGTTTTTCAGTTCTGAATTATATTCATCTAGTGTCTCTGTATTGTTGATATTCTCTAAGGATACTAGGAATTGATGCCATTCTCGATATTCTTCAGCTGGCAGGAGGTCATTCCATTTCAATTTACTTCTCCACAAACGCTGGAGGAAAATCTTTGCTTTTGAAATTACTGGTGCCATCAGTCCAACAGGATCAAAGATCTTGGCAATAGTAGATCAGACGTCTCTTTTAGTATAAGAGCTGTCCAAACAGACTTTCACTTTAATCAAAAAACTATCTTGGATCGGCTTCCACGACACTCCTAACGTTTTTGTCTCTGTTAAGGATGCAAAATTGTAATTCTGTTCAATATCTGGTGACAATTTCTCGTGATTGGCGCAAAGTTTATGCAACTCCATTCCAGCACTTTTCAAAATTCCTTTTATTTGTTGTCTGAGGACAATTGCCTCCTCTAACGTTGCAGCACCACAAAGAACATCGTCCATATATAAGTTGTTCCGTAAAACGGAAGCTGCTATAAGGAAGTTTTGGCCTCTTCGTCCATCGAAAATTGGGTTAAAGTTCTCTGTGCTAAGTAGAGAGCACTTACAGTGCCATATGTAACAGTCGAAAGTTCGTAAATTTTGGGTGATTCATGTTTACTTTCACACCAAACGATCTTCTGCAGATTACGCTGTTTAGGGTTAATTAATATAGTTCGATACATCATTTTAATGTCTACTGTAAATGCATTCGTGTAAGTTCTGAACCTGAGCATTTGCGCATACAAGTCCTCTTGTATCACTCCTCCATTATATTGAATGTCATTTAAAGATATGCCATTATCAGTTAACGAAGAGCAATTAAAGACAACTCTAAGTTTTGTTGTGGACTTTTCTGGACGATAAATTCCATGATGGGTAGCGTAATATGTGATTTCGGGTTCAGTTTCGTTAGTCACTTCCTTCATATGCCCAAGTTCCTCATAATCTCTTAAAAATTCACGGTATAATTTTAAGTAATTTTCATCTCTAGCTAAGCGATTCCACAGCGATCCAAGTCGTTTGAGGGCTATGTCTTTCGAGTTACCCAAACATGAGGGATCCTCTTTTAAGGGCATAGATACTACATATTTACCTTCTTTAGTTCTAAAATGAGTATTCGCGTAATGTTCCTCACAAATTAGCCTTTCTTTATTTTTAACTATTGGTTCCTCTACCTCCTCTACTTTCCAAAATTTTTCTAAAGTTTTATTTAAGTCCTCGTCACGAATCAAACCGCAGTGAACCTTAGTTTCATTTATTGAATCTAAATTACCCGTTACTATATAATCAAATACGCTGTTGACTAACAGTAATTGCGAATTTTTTATTTTAATTCTTTCCGGTTTCAATAACTCATAAAATATATTTGCACCTAATAATAAATCGATTTTGCCGGGAATATTAAAATTAGAATCCGCTAATTCCACAAAATTAGAAAAATCAGAATTTATCTCTAAAGTTTTCTTCGGAATAAAATCAGTGATTTTTTTAACTACGAGCATATCTAACTCCCTTTCGAAAGATTTATTTTTATTAGAAATCTCCACTTTAACACTCCCATTGACAACCATAGAGGCATCATTTAAACACGAGATTAATGTATTTATTCTTTCGGTCTTAAGTTGTAATTTATTCGCGCACTCGTTTGAAATTAGACATGTTCCACTTCCCGAATCTAACAAGGCCCTAATGAATATTTATCTTTCACGAGAATTAAAGCAGTACTCAAAAAGCACCTGTTTTTTTAAAACCTGCCTAGCTACAATTTGGGTTTCGTCTACTTTCGGAACGAAAGATTCCGCACTTCCACTCCAGGCGAAATGTGGCTCATTCTGTTTAACCTCTGTCATCGTCTCCAGGGGGAGAAAGAATTATTTTTCATTTCTATGGGATAATGTAATAATTTATTATGTGGTTTAGAGCAGAAACAATTTTTTGATCGACATCTTCTAACGCAACATTGAGGTGAAAAACATTTAAAAAAAACAGACTATTATTTTTAACAAATTCTACTCTTTCGTTTACCGAAAACGTTTTAAACTGTGGACAAAATTGTAGAACATGAACTTAATTATTGTTACACAATACACATTTATCATTTTTTAACTCAGATAAAAACACATTCGATGTACCTCGCGGTATTTTCGCATTAAATTTGTTTTGTTTATTATAACTAAAACGATTGGCATTTTCACATAAGGGCTTAGAAAATGATTCATTTTTATTTTTGCCTTTCGATGACAAATATATATCGCACTCACGCCCTAACTCATGTGGTTTAAAATATTTCTCTCCTGTTTTATGCTCATATAAGACATTAAATTTTCTATCGAGCGTGCTCATTATTTTATCCGATACAATTAACTCACACAATGATTTAAAAACATTCACATTGCGCAGCTGACAATAATATTCAAATTCGCGCATAATCTCGATGCAAATTGTCATAACTCTCTGAACTTATTTTTTTTTCGCTTTCTGAAATCTATTATAGCATTCTTGCGGTGTGGAAAATTCTTTTTTAAAAATACATCTTTAAGCTTACTATAATTATTTAATTCTTCTTCAGAAACATGAACAAGTAAATTATTAACTCTTTCACCTAGAATATTTAACAGAATTTCGCTTTTTTAAAATTTTTCGGGAACCTCTTTTATTTTGAATGCTTTTTCAAGCGGTTGGAAAAATAATTTATATGACTCTACCCCTTGAAGGTACGGGTATTGTTAAAAGTTTTCACGGACTTTAACAAAGTCTCAAATTAATATTGGCGGCAGTTTCAAGCTCACTCTGATTTCGAATATCGGAATTTTGGGAATTCTTCTGAATATTTGCAAGCTCTAATTGTTTTTGCAATTGCGCTAATTTAATTCGTTCAAATTCTAACTTAGTTTCACTATCTAACCTCTTATTTCTAACTTCCTCCAAAGCATAATCGATTGCGGATTGAACTAACTCTATCCTTTTTGTAAACGTCACTACTTTCAATTAAGCTTTTTAAATCAGCGATTCTTGCACCTTCTTGCACAGTTAAATTTAACTCTTCTGCAACGATTTTTAACTCGTCTTTCTTTAATTTATTTAAAGACATATTTATGAATTAAGGTCACTAATAGAAGGATCATATGCACCTACCTCCTCAGATCGTTGTTTCACGCCGTTAGCTTAGGGTTTTGGTTTCAATTTAGAAATCGGTCTCTATTAAAATTTAGCCATCAACCCCTTTTTTTACTGAATTTTGATAATCCAACGGCTTCACAAATACACATATCCATTAGATCGCTTATCTCCGGCTAGACGGACCATGTTTTTACTAAACACAATAAACACTCACTAGTGTGGACTATCATTACTCAATATAATCACATTCCACACACTACCTCTCTCGAGGTTCTTGTTGTGCACACATAAGTTTATTTTTCAAACAGCTAGAGGGCGTTGTTAGTTAACAGCTAACATATACTATATGGTGCTAAAAGTAGAATACGACTTAAACCTCTTAAGTGCCACCCGCGTATATAAACGTCTCACTTAGCCAAAGCGTTATTTTCCCTTGACGTATATATACGTCTTTCCGAAGTACGATCTTTTCTGTGCACTGCTATCCATAAATTTGTTCCGAAGACTATGGAATGCAATAAAAGGACTTTGACAATGTGTCCGGTGGATTTGGGAGCGAATTGAGTACCATTTAATCGGCAGTTAAAAAATTAATTATAAACTGAACAAAATATCAAGATAAGAGTTAATTTTTGTCTATAATTTTATATATGACAAGACCATGGAGTCACCGATAGTTAATAAACTTGTTCTTAACATAGTATTGTTAGATTAATTATCAAATGTATTGTGTGTAGTATTGATACATTTATAAGTATATTATATCAGTGCAAATGTGTATTTTATTTTTTAATGTCAGAATGTATTTTGTGTACTTTCAGTAAATTAGTAATTTTTTAAAAAATAATCTTTGACTTTTCAATATGCTCGCGCCCCCCTCCTAGAGTTATCATGCCCCTCTAGGGGGCGTGCCCCACAGTTTGAGAAACACTGGTTTAGCGTCATCGTGTGCTTCAATAATGGTACATCTGTCGTTTACACATAGTCGCAAGCATTGTGAAGAGCCGATACTCCAGTCTAACTGGCGTCGTATGCGAGTCTTAGGTCTACGTGAAGGCGGTCACCCCAAAATGTCTTGGTGGTCCACTGGTCGATCGAGATCGTCTTAATGCCCTTCTCGGATTTCGCGCGCGCGAGCCTCGATAAATTTAATGTTCATCAATCTCTCTACACGGCAGGTCTTCAGTGGCACTACGGTTCGAACTCATGACATGCTGGCCATCAGTTCGTGACCATAATCATTAGGTCACCGAGACCACGACGAGAGGTTGAAAAACTGGCGCTAAATCGTGTATTATTCCAATGCAGTGGACATTTTCAAGAGCATACATACGCATATATATATATAGAGAGAGAGATACGTCGTTTTTATTTCGTTGGCAACACTTTACGACAAAAATTGAATTGCGTGAGTTTTTTGACAACCTTTACAGTCTTTTTGTACCTCTAAGTCTTTAGAGAGTAAATCAGGTTATCTTAAAGTATTCTTTGACGATTTTATACAGTATTTTAAAAGAAATTTAACAGTCAAACCTAATTCCCACACAATGAAAATCGTTTAACACGAAATTGAGGGGACTGAAGTATTTTTTTGTGTTAAGAGAATTTCGTGTTAAGCGAAATTCCCTCCCCCCCAAAAAAAAACATATATTCAACAAATTAAGTTTATTAGAGTACATTTTATTTACGTAGATATGTATATGCATTTTTAATAAGAATCAATGAAACAAAAACATTCGCGCCAAAAACACTTTTAATGAAATTTAATACACAATTTTCAAGTTTTTTGAAACACATTTATTAAGCTTTTCGGAAAATAATCTATTATTCTTTGCATTGCTTTTCTTAGCATCAAATTGTTCGATGTGATACATTTTGTTATTCATTTTATCTCTGGAATGAGCGTCTAAATAATTGCGCATACTTTTCATGATTTCCTTCATTTTGAATAACATGGGAACAGGACTTTCATTTTTCATTTCATTTTCGCCTTTGGAATTTGTATCAATGATATTTTTGGAGCTTTGAACAAACTCTAAAATGTCTTTGCCATAATTGGGGCTGTACACATTATCATCATTTACTGCAACGAATTATTCCGATGGTATAGTAGGACAGCCCAATAATACAAAAAGTTACTCAAACATTTAATTTAATGTTCATTCCCAGAAGCAAAATTCTTTCGTGTTAAACGATTTTCGTTTCGAGTTATGAAAAAAAAATGCATGAAAAACATATTAGTTTTTCGGGACCGTTGTGTTTATTTCGTGTTAATTGATATTTCGTCCTAAGCCTTTGCCGCGGCGGTAATGTTCTGCTACAGGCAATAATAAAACCTGAATGTTGAAGGCGGCGTCGAAACGAGCTGAAAAGTGCTGGTGGAATAGATCTGGTAAGGCCTATTGGAAGTCCCGGGCGCAGGTGCGGGTGAAGCATGGAATTGGAGGACTGTCGGAGTTAGATCATCTCTGCGTTGGTCTTGTCTGTTCTCGCGATACCAGGGTCTCTTTTGAGGTGAAATACCTCCCGCCCACGAAAGTGACACGTGATGAGTAGTCACTTCTATTTGGACATATTGGTGGAACCATTCTTCTATTGGTCCAAGTCCTTTCGCGCGGTGTACTTTGGAAAAACCGGCGGCTGGCGAGGAACTGCGTCGGCATCTTACTATCGGCTGGTCAAGGGAGGTCAGAGGTTGATTCCCCATAGGACATCAAGCACCAGGGTGTCCACCCGGGATACTTTCCAAGAACCTACTTGAACGTTGAAACATCCCCCGTTCCCCCACGGAAACGGGTCTTTTGTGAATATTGCCGCATACCCTCAGTGTTATCGTGATGATATGAAATAATCAGGGAAGTAAACACGCGACCAGAACGAACCGAAGGTTTGGCTTGGTCTGCATCACTTTTTCTATGTGAGAATCGTCACATTATGCGTAAACGCAGGTTTCAGCCTATCAATTGAGTTATTAAATTTTTTGAAGTTACCTTTAAAAAAACTTTTGAAAAGGGGGTTCCCTTAAAAGGGGCCTGTCTTCCCCTGACTCGGTCATTTCTCCGCGAAAGGAAAAAAGTAAAGAAAAAACACCCCTAGTAAATACACAGAACAACTGCAAAAGAACGAATTTCGTTTCCTACCCTTAGGCGAAAAACGGACAAACGGGGTAATACAGTGACACGTCAACGGAATGAATACCCGTACATAGGATCAAATCAGTTGAAAAGGAGGTTTACAGTACCTTGTGGTTGAAGATGTGGCCGCTGGGTTAACTCGTCCCAGCTGAGTCTTTTATGGCCTTTTCCAACAGTAGAGTAGCCGATGGTCGCTCCAGTAGGATTGAAAGTTGTCTGTCACTGCACCGTGGGGGTTTTGGAATTGAGAGGGAAGGCTCCTTTCAAAATTTTTCTCCTGAGGAGGGGAACGGCTTTTTTCACAATACCTTCTGCTTTCATCACTGCGGCGCTTGAGTGATTATATTTGAAATGGCATAATCAATCTGTGTTGACCAGCGTTTTGAAAAAAATTTTCGGAATCATCTATGTACTGAAGTTTGTGTAATTCTCAAGATTTTTTTTCATGAGTTAAGGTATCCGACTACGTTCAGAACCGTGATTTTGCAAATGCGTATAAATGTATAATATTTATGATATTTAGTGTCACTTAGATTAGAAAATGTATATAAAATTGTTTTAAGAATAGTATTACATTAAAAAATTATTTAAGTACAATATTTTGACAGAAAATGAACATAGAATGACCCATTTTCAAAATATTCTCCTTTTGTAAAAAATGCTTCTATTAAAATAATATTTTGCCTGTATATAGCTCAGACCTCTGTACAGAGGCTCAACAAGAATTTTTGAAATATATAACTTAGAAGTGGGTTTATCCATGTTTTACGACAACAGAGGGGAGAAATTTTAAGAATAAAACGCCGATAATTATATTTCAATGGGTTGTAACTCTGAAAATAATGTGAATTTTTCAAAAATCATAGTTGAGCCTCTGTACAGGTCTGAGCTATATACAGGCAAAATATTATTATAATAGAAGCATTTTTCACAAAAGGAGAACATTTTGAAAAAAAGGTTATTCTAAGTTAATTTTCAGCCGAAATATTGTATTTAAATAGTTTTGTTTGTCAAAATTTCCTTAAAACAATTTTATACATGTATTCTAATCTAAGTGACATTAAATATCATGAAAATTATCCATTTACGCGCTTTTTTAAAGTCACGATTCCGAACGTAGTCGGATACCTTAAACGAGTATTCAGTTTGAATGTGGAGGAACTTTTCTTTGTCCTCTTCAATCACATAGCTAACATCGAAAAACAAATGCAGTCAAAGAACAAAGAATTTCCGCGCTTAAGGTACAAACTCAAAAAAACAAAACTTTCATGACAGACTCAAAAATTTCATTAAATAAAACTATATAATTACAGAGGCTACTTCAAAAACGAGCCGGTCGCACAGTATTTTTTTTTTTTTTTTTTCTAAACCTTATCTGAAAGTCTGCTTTTATTCGCGTGCTCAATTCACGCATTGTTTATATTTAGTCTAAGATACTGACAGCGAACCGGTTGGTAGTTTAACGAAAGGCAGTGGAACTTAGAAAAACGACATAGTAAATGAGCCTTATGGGAGGAGCTATTGCTTTTACACTCCTCTAAACATGCCACTATATTCAGACATCCTGTTTACATTAAAATGTTTTGTTCCTAAGTCTTGGGAATGTTGAATGGATTTTTTTTTATGCTCACACACGTCAGTAACTTGGAAACTATAGAAATAAATAATAGATGTTAGTGAGGACAATGGAGAATTATTTAATTCAAATTTGATATACAGTAAGACCCCGCTTAACGCGGGGTATACGTTCCATCAAAGAAGAGCGTAATATGAAACAGCGTTAAACGAGAGAGAGAGAGAGGTTACCTCATCATGAAATAATGGGGTTAGGGGAAGATGGGTAGAAAATTGGCCGGGTATTTTACCATTAAATTTATTAATTATGTGTTTTATAACAATAAAACAAAATTGTATTTCCTTCAAATATAGAAACTTAATGAATGAATATGCATATAAAAATAAATAAAAATCTAAGTCAGTATGTTTACATTTCAGATCATACAGTATCTTCTGTATTTCCAATTTTCTGCCTTTTTATCAAGAAGGCATCTAATGTAATTTGCGTTTTCCTTTTGCGCTCTGTAAGAAGTTGTTAGTAAGTGGAATCCATAACGCCCCGTCTTTCCTTTGGACTCCTGGCAAAATTTTCTCCTGCTTTTATTTTTCTTGTTGCTTTATTTTCGTGTTTTTAACTATCACCCATGATAAAAACTAAAAATCATAATATTTGTCACTATAGCAATCGTTATATTATATATATTTATACTGATAATAACGTTAACAAATGTTTGAAACGAAAAAAATACGTTCGTATAACACCGCTGGAACGAAGAAACATAGATAAACTGCTTCGGAAAGCGGAAAGCCTACCGCTGTGTGTAATTTCGAGGAATCCCACAACTGAAAAAAAAGAGAAACCGAAACAGCGTTAAGCGGGGTCTTACTGTAAATATATAATTTTTTATCTATTATTCCTATCATATAACAGTAGAAAATAAGTAAAGTATATTCTCTTTCGTTCTAAGCAGTGTTTACGTCAAATATCAAGTGATTCAAAATAAGTATTTAGCAGTGAATATATCATTCTTGCTGAATAATTTTACTTATGAATAAATAAAAATTTCCTACAATTTGAAAAAATAAGGTAGTTTTGTATATAATCATGAGAATAAAGTAATATTTGCTGTAATAATAAGATTTATTCTAAATTTATGAAAGTGAGGTGGGAAGATTAATGTTTTATTTTTAATTACGTACTCTCACACTAAACGTGAATTATTCTTCATACATAATTTTTTTTTTCTTTTCTAAACTGAACACTTTTGTAATTGTTTCTAATTTAGACCTGAATTCTAATGTAAGTTAAGCATGTTAGGTATGTTATTATTACCTATTTAAAGATATCTATGCATTCTGGTAACATGAAAGACGTGCAGTGGCGCACACAAGGGAGGGGTCCTGGGGGCCCCAGACCCTTCCCAAAACCCTTGATTTTTTTTCCGATTGATTATAATTTTAAGTATATAGTACGTAAAATTTAAATAAGTGTTATTAATGATTAATTTTATTAATTAATGCTAATTATTTATCCAATAATTAGTTTTTTACTGTGTTTTGTTCCCGAAAATCGACAAAATCAAAAGGAGCATGATACAAGATTGGTGAACTTTCGACCCCGGACCCCCCCCCTTGAAAAATTCCTGTGTGTGCTACTGGAGACGTGGTATATATCTTGACTATGTATTCAGAAATGTAATTGTTCAATGAAATTGAAGTTAAATCAAAGAATCAACGGTTATAAGTTTTAAAAATTGTACCGTAAAATCCGGCGTATAACGCGCACCCATACTTTCAAGCTCCAATTTTTAATTTTTAGGTATATTCGCAGTATAACGCGCACCCCCTTTTTTACGAAGAAACCTGAAATGTCTGTTTGTAATACTCTTATGTTTTGAAGTCCTTTATTTGAGGTACATTCCAAGCTTTAGAAAAAAAATAGCATATTTCTGGAAGTACAACTTTTTAAGTTCACAAGGAATGCCATTTCGCTTAAATAAACAGTATTTCAATATGTATAGAAGTTTTATTTTTTTTCTATGTGTACATCTTTTTTTATTTCTAAATCTCTTATTTTTATACCCGGTGTATAACGCGCACCCGTAAATTTCGATCTTATTTTTGGTGTTAAAAGTACGCCTTATACGTCGGATTTTACGGCAAGTAATGGTTGCAAGCTCGTGGCTTGCGTTGTTGCATTCGAATCGTTGGCTCGAGTTCTGATGCCACTACAGAATCCTGATGCAGAGGAAGCGATGCATGATAACCCTATCCAGGTTCAAAGTCCTTTCGTTGGCGTGGTATGGAAATTCATGTCAGGCGTGGTACCATCTCAGGCATCATCCTCATCATTTGATTATGGTTTTAAATTACAAAGTCTTTTGTCAAAAGCCCTCACACTGAATTTATGTGTGACGTCAGTGGCATACACAAGGGACTCGTGGATCCGGACCCTCCATCACCCTCGTTTTTTTCAGTTGATTATATTCTTGTCAGTGGCGTAACGTACACCCCCGCATTGCGTGGGGGCCCAGGGTTATTTGTGGCCCAAAGCCTGACTGCCGCCAAGTACCTACACTTTGTAAAATCCAACTTGGGGGCCCAAAAGTTCTCCGTTACGCCACTGATTCTTATATATATATATATATATATATATATAGTACGTAAAATTTAATTAAATTCTGTTATTAATAATGAATTTTATGAATTACTGCTAATTTTTTTTTCCATAATTTATTTTTTTACTGTTTTTCATCCCCGAAATCGACAAATTCAAAAGAATATGTTTGGCAGCGTATTGGGGTATGATACGAGAATGGTGGATTTTCAGCCCTGGACCCCCCGCCCCCTTGAAAAATTTTAATGTTCTCATGGCGCTTAAAGCGAAGCACTAACAAGTTCGATTACTTAACACCAATAGGGCTTCTCACTCTATTATTTCTTTATTAGTCTAAATAGAATAACAAAAAAAAAAGTACCGTGAAGCCGTATAAACGGAAACGACCAACACTGTATTATATAAATAATTAACTTTAAGTTATTTGGGCCTTAAAAACTAAGAGAATATTCAAAAACCGCCAAAGAAAACTGAATCCTTACATCTAAAGTCGCCAAATCTCGATTTTTAAGTAAACATATCACTCCATAGGTTGAAGCCGTTTACGAAACGAGACAGTATCATAGACAACCTGAAAACAGACGGGGGAGGACGGAGAGTTCGATTATTTTCTCTTGTTTGAGCTATTTACTCGTTTTCCGCTTCTGACTGCTGTTGGGTTTCGAATCTATACCTTCTCACCACAATGGCGATTATTTTCCGAAATCTCCCCCCCTTCCCCTTTTTTTTCCTTTACTTTCCTTTGTTCATCAGTTATCTCTCTTTTTTCCTCCCCTTTTGATTTCTTTTTAATTTTCGCTAAGAAGTTTCGCAGCCCAATATAATGTCATGTGTCGAATGCGATTGTAGAGGGAAGAATATTCAATGACATATAGTAAATATTGCACTAGAAATTATTTTCGCATTAAGGTATCGGATTGGGTTTGGACTGTGATTTTGAAACAGCGTATAGCTGACCAATTTCTTACAAGGAAAAGGAGGACGAAAAGTTTCAAAAATTACAACGTACATAAATGAACATTCTATTAATTCAAAGAAAAATACAGTACGTACCTTTTACTGAAAAATCCGGCGAATAACGCGCACTTGTAAGTCAAAAAATAAGATCGAAATTAAAGGGTGTGCGTTATACACCGGATATAAATATGATAGATTCTAAAAAAAGAAAAAAAAAAAAAAGAGATGAGCATAAAAAAAGTTAGACCTCTACACATATCGAAATACTGTTTGCTTAAAAGAAATGACATGCCTTATATGAACTAAAAGTGCTCTGGCGTAGCTAGATATGAGGGGGCCCTGTATAAAAATTCCTTCGGGGCCCTTTTTTAGATATAGTGGGATTGTAGTTCCCTGTAGCTTGTGTGGGGACCCCGTATCATTTCTACGACTGATCTGGCGGTAGCTACGCTCTTGTAGAAGAGTTGTAGTTCTAGAAGTATACTATTTTTTTCAAAAATTTACGATAATACCTCGACTTCAAAACATGAGAGCCTTGTATACTAACATTTCAGAGATTTCTTCCTAAAAAACAGGGTGCGCGTTATACGGAAAACATACCTAAAAATTAAAAATTGCGTCTTGAAAGTATAGGTGCGCGTTATATTCTGGATTTTTTTTACGGTAATTATTTATTTAAACGAGTACTTTTCCTTTGAATGAATTTTATTTTGTCAATATATTATTTTCTAATACATTGGAAATTTCGGAGTAAGAAATATATCCTTCATACTGAACTTTACGGTAATTCAGTGCTACAGCTAAGAGAGAAGAGAAGCTCTGTAGAGAAGTCTTAGCTAAACACATACAAAATTTTTATTATAGAGTAATTTTTTTAAAAATGTAAAATGTTTTGAAAATGGCGCACCATTCTGTCTTCATTTGCTTACATTTTTATTGTAATAATATTGTTAAAAAAATTCAAATGTATATTCCGATTCAGATGACACTAAATATCAAAATAATTATTCATTTATTAAATTTTTCAAAATTCTGGTTTCAAAGCCAGTCGAATACCTTAATATTATTTTTCAGACATATAATTACGTTTTTAAAAATAGTAAAGTCATAATGAACTGGATTTTTGAGTTGAATTAGTTAAGCACAATAATTATTAGAGGAGAAAAAAAATCCCCAAAAAATCAAAACTAAAAAAATGGTGTAGAGCATACAGCAAATGCGGAATTAAACGTATCACTTTTTCAAACAAAATGATGATAATTATTTTTTTCCTAAAGAACAAATAAAACGGCATAAATATTTCTGTATGCACTACTAAAAAATATTAATGTATTAATTTGCAATATAACCTCCAAATTTGTTTCAAAAATATTATTCTTTCAAAGGATTTAAAAATCAATATTATTTCCTTTATTTTTCAGATCCAAAAGGAATTAATTCTTTCGTGTACATTTTAAGAGAGCCGTTTAACATTGGCGGGTTATTTTCATCGATTTTTGCATAGACAAAAACTGAATATTGTTACATCGCATTCTCGTCAAAATCGTCAAATCATACTCACTTTTTTTCTGTCTCCAGCTATACCGTTGAAGGAACGTATCATTATTTTGTGCCGTCTGTTATTTTGCGAGAAACTTTTTCCTAAAAAAAATGGAGGGAATTACATCCAAACAATGAAAAAAAAAGGTTGCATTGTAAGGGATGTAAAACTGGGAGGTGATCAACTGTGGCAAATTTAGAGTGATAGATAAATATCGTGCCTCATAGAGTTCTTAAAAATATATCACAGTGAGTAATTTAGTGAACATTACTATCGTGTTATTCAGTTACTCGAGGGCATTTGGCTTGAATATATCAATCAAAAGACTATGTAACAAAAAAGATGCCCTGAATTCTAAACGATAAACTCGAATTTTAATGTTAGATTCGAAGTTAAATATTGTTTTTTGTTATAATAATTTGTTTTAAGATTCATTTTCCCAATAATTTTAATTTTTTTGTGTTATATTTATTCAATATTTCAAATTTCCCCGAAACATGTGGATTTCATTTCAGTTCCCCCGCTACTGCGGGATTCTTATCCAAATTTTAGCGTTGTGCCCCGGGGGAAAAATTCAATTTTAAATTTTTGGGAAAATCAATTTAAGGAAACCGACTGGTTGGGAAAACATTTTCAAAATTGATTTTTTGAATATTTATTGTTTTAAAAAAACATAGAAAGGGTTAAAAAATCATAACACAAATAATAACATTATCGCCCCTTTTTTTTTAAAAAAAAATTTTTTTTAGGGTTTTGCAAAATTTTTTAAGTTAAGAAAAACCGATAAATAAAAAAAATTGCACATTATGCAAGTTTAACGTCATTGATATACTTCTTGATCCCTCTGAAAAAATTAAACAAACCCACGATAAAAATATTTTAAAAATAAAAATTAGCATTTAAATTTGATGGGCATATTTTCGTCAAAATTACTGCATGTTCTAAGCTCAAAATGGCTGTAAAAGGGAATTTTTAAAAAGGGTTCTTAAAAACCCGCGGTTTGTTACCCTGAAAAGGGCCCATAGCATATATGTTATAAATTTCATTGCATTTGATTGGATTATTTAGAAGATATCCGTTTTCGTGCACGAATTATCATAGAAAAAGTTCATTTTCAAAAACGAATTAAAAATATTTTATTAGTTAAGATAAAGTAAATGCTATAAAAAGAATTTAAAAACTCTCTAGTTTTATATTGTACTCCTTCTTCCTCAATAATTAATTTCTTTTTTTTTTCCCTAATGACCCAAACAACGCAAAACATCAAACACCTAAAAGCACCTTTTTCAACCCTAGTCAGGATACCTTAATGCTTTAAAATACGAAAGATTCAAAATTCGTATATTTCAAATTTATTCATGTAATTAATTATTCGACTTTATTATACATTTCAATATATATATATATATATAGTTGTTCTATTTTATAATAAAATCTCAACTCCAATTTTTAAAACTTTTTTATGAAAAAATGCTCGCTTTATTTAAATGAGATTCAGTTTTAAATAATTTTGGAATAATGTTGTTCTGAAAAATCTTACACATATGTGTATGCATATATATTCATTTCTTTGCTGTGTATTCAGAGAAAAAAATCCAGATGTAGTGTTTTCTTTATATAAAATGTAAGCATTTTACAAAAATTTTGGTGAATGCCCTTATTCAATATGAACAACAACTACATAATTTATTACAGCTTTTGATCTTGAAAAGGGTTCCTATTTTCTAATATTACCATTACATACACGAACTAAAACAGTTGTTGTTACTTATCCCACCCGAACGACAGTAACATACGATCGAGGCCCACGAAATTCATCTGGGCAAGGGGCTTGTACGTCTGTCATTAGCTGTAGCTGTGAACACCATGCAGGTGACAGCACGATTTGCCTCAGTTCCACCCCCGATTTTGAGGGAGAAGACTCTGGGGAGTTAGGGTTCTCCCACCTTTCTTCCCCCTCCACAAACCTCACGAGAGGGCTTGCACTAAAATAGTTTCTCTGTCGCGTCATTGTTAAATGTTTTTTCTCCTGACATTCTTAGTTCAACTGGGGGGAGAAAGAATTGCTATCAACTCAAGATGGTTGGTACAGCTGGAAGAAGAGCAAAATTTAATGAAATGGCAGTTCTAAAAAAGTACAGATGGATATTTGCTGAATTGCTTTTAAAATGATAATTTCGAGATAATTTTAGAACTGTAAAATCAAAAGTTTGTCATATTGCTTGTTATATCAAAGCGTTTCCATTGTAATAACAGCATGGAATAGAAGATATTGCTTTCGTTATACTTTCTGGATATTATATATAAAGAGGTTTTTCTGTAATCTGAATATTCTGTACTATCTATTTATTAGTCGAAGCCAACATAAATACAGCCAATTGATATATTTCAACTTTATAGCAATTTATAAGGTTATCCCTTTATATTAGAGCAAATATCCCAAATGATAAACACTTCCAATTGGGCTCAGTTCATGTGACGTCATAGTTACATGATAATGAAAGCCACGTGATTCTAGCCAATCAATTCAAAAACTCATGCGACGTCATAGTCACACGATAAAAACTATCTAGTGCAGGGATGGCGAACCATTGGCACGCGTGCCATTCGCTAGCGCACTGACACAATATTTTAAGGCGCCGAGTGATCAAAATAGTTTGCATTTTATTTCAAAATAACAAAGTTGACAACGAAGTATTACGAACAAATGCGAGTGATCGTTCATGATTCTCTCTTTCTCACCGTCTTTCTCTTCCTTCTTCCCTCTCTCCGTCTGTCTTTCTTTCTCTTTTTCATCTTTCTTTTATTTCAAAAATAATTCTACCCTTTTAATGTTGACATCTTGGGGTTGTCAATGCAAGAAAAGAAGCATTAAAATTCGGTGATAAAAAACAAAATCGATTTCAAATTTTTGCCACCCTAAGACGGGCCCCAAGGGCCTAAGCCTAAATCCGTCACTTAGACTTGATCCGTCATTAGATTGAAAGACAAAAACAACTAAATTTGATGAGCAGCAACAAGCGAAAATTCCTCAGTACTAATATTCAAGAATTGAAAATGGCTGGTATAAGCCTGAAACCCGTTATGTCATTTTTTTATAGAATAATTAATATGTAATTACACACTTAAGGCAAAATCCATCAAACACACTCGTGCTTAAAAGAAGGTTTCTCTAATGAACAAAGAAAAATTAGTTGTATCTTTCCTTCGTGTTTCTATCGATGTCGAAAAATCACCCTGGAGGTATTCGTAAAAATAAGTGGTCTTTGATGAAATTCTTTACAATTTATTAAGAGAAAAAAATAATTTAAATGAAAACTGTTGACTCGATGTCACTATAAGCATTAATTCTGAAGCAGTTTAAATATGCAAAAACTTTTCTCCGAAATGTCTATTGCAAAACACGTGAGGAAAATGGGGGAGGGGATACACAAAGGAAGTTGCTCTTTTTTTTCGGATTTAAGACAGAAAGCCACTTAATTAAATATATTTTAGATTTATTTTTGATCTTGTAATTATAAATATTAATGTCGGAGAAGAGACACACAGTGCCAATTCAGCAGAAATGGGATTTTTTGAAAACTGATTTTTATAATGAATGTTTTTAACTGTGTGTGCCTTATATATTTTAGTAAAATAGTTATATTCTTGAGGAAATATATATTCTGAACAAAGAATTTTCAGAAAAAAATTAATTGCATAATTAATATACACAGCCAGGGACACAATAAAACTAGGGTTAAATAAGGAAAACTTTTGAAATGCACATGAAACAAATTTCATTACCAATTCTAATCCCGCCAATGCAATTAGTATAAATGGCAGAGGAAAGAAAAGAAAACTATCTTCTCATAAAAGTAATGTATCAATAAATATGAAATGAAAGAAAATATCTTTAATATTTTGTCCCCTTTTCTTTTTCAATTCCTACTATTAGTTCAAACTCCTATATATATATATATATATATAACCTGCAATCTTGGTTCCTAAGGCCAGGAGTTTGTTATTGTACTACTGTGCCTAATCTTTCCTATCTTGAATAGTTATATTTAGGTTCTATATCTATCTGTATATATATATATATATATATAATAGGTTCAAATTTTCAATCGTTAATTAAATAAGCTTTGTATTCATCCACTTAAGTTCAAATACATTTTTTTTTAACTTGTAGTCGACGATCTTTGATGTAAATACAGTTTTTTCAAGTATTAATTCATTTATTAAATTTAATTAATTATAGTTTTATATGGGAGAAAAAAATTCTCTTATATAAGATATTTAACAGGATATAAATTTAGGAATAGATATCGTCCATGGCGAAGCGTGTAGATCGCAGGAAAAAAATATTTCTTTTTCAGATTCTTCTTTCATTCTGGATTTTGTCTGAGTCAAGAAGGAAACAAAATGAAAAATGAAACAAGTGAAAGAAAAATTGAAGAAATTTTTGTCATTTTATATTGTGAGTCATATGGATATACATATTTATATTACCGTAAAATCCGGCGTATAACTCGTATCTATGTTTTCAAGCTGCATTTTTAAATTTTTAGGTATATTCGCCGTATATAATGCGCACCTCCTTTTTTTTTTTCATAAAAGGAAACCTGAAGTATTTACGTGTGCTCTTATATATCTTTACGGAAGTCATTTACACAGTATTATTCAAGCTTTAGAAAAATAGTATACTTCTAGCACTACAAACCGTTAAGTTCATAAAAAAAAATGTCATTTTTTTTAAAAAACGTATTTAAAACTATTAGAAGTCTAATTTGTTTTTATGCTCAAAAATCCTTTTTCTACCCGGCGTAAAAAGCGTATCCATAACCCGTTTATTTTTGTGTTAAAAAGGGCGTTATGCCATTTTTACAAATTTTAATTTTTTTTAAAAAAAAATAACTAAAAAAAATTTTTTTTTTGTTGACCTTGTAGAAAATTTTTCAAAACCTTTTTTTTTTTACTTTATTAAAAAAAAACTCTGGGTTTTTTTTTCCCATAAGTCCCAAAAAAAAGGAAAACGTTCTCTTTTTTTTATAGTAATTTTTACGAAACTATAAAAAGACAATATTGATTTTTGTGAGGTTTTATGTAAAAGGATTTAACTATGAAAAAAAAAAGTTTTCTTAAAAATATGAATGTGTTGAAATAAAATTCGATGAATGCAGTCAACACACAGAGTAATTTTGTTAATAAACGAAGTTTATTAAATTAAATTAAATTAATGCAGTCAACATATATATCAATTTTGTAAATAAATACAATGAATGAAATAAAATTCGTATCTCCAGTTGAATAAATTTTTATCTCATTGTGTGTGTGTGTGTGTGAATGATGTATTACTTTATTTAATGCTTTAATGAGAGAAAAAAAAATTTGTACAAATTAAGTTCTTGTAGCATTTGTAAGACCTGCTCTTCCCCTATTTGTCTACAAACATTTTTTTTCTTGACATTTCTAGAGGTAGAAAGAAAAAGCTCTGATAAATATTTTAGAAATTTCTCCATTTTATGTTCCGGGTAATTAAATTTTCGAAAGTACCACTCACATTCATAACAATTTTTTTATTTTAAAATCTGGAAATGTCTCTTGCTTTATATAAAAAAGTAATGTTAGGCTTACATTTTTTTAGTTTGAAACAAAAATCTTAAAATTCAAAATGTACTCTTTATAACTCAAATGAAACTTTAACAAATCACAAAGCTAGCCTTATAAAGGATTTCTGTTATGCATTAGCGCACACAGTAATTTTTCAAGTGTCGGGGGAGGGGGGTCCAGGGTTGAAAGTCCATCATTCTTGTATCACGCTCCTTTTGATTTTGTCGATTTTCGGGAACAAAAAACAGTAAAACACTAATTATTGAATAAATAATTAACATAATTAATAAAATTAATCATTAATAACAGATAATTAAATTTTGCGTACTTTATACTTAGAATTATAATCAATCGGAAAATCCCCCCCTACCCTTGTGTGCACCACTGCTGTTATGTAATGTTTTATATTTCGTTCCAAGTAGCTTTCGTTGATATACACCAGTGATTCTCAAAGGGATCTATATCGACCCCTAGGGGTCTATGATGACCTGCAAAGGGTCCACGTCAGCGAAACAATGATTTGGGGATCTAAGAGGTGTAAATGGGGGTCTACGATAATTGCTCTCATTAAACCATTTGATTAAATTTTAAAAGAAAATTTAAACAAATGGAAACCAGAATTAACCTATTTAACAGATTTATATATTTATTAAATTTAATGAGGTTAATTTGCAGTTACAAGGTAACAACATAAATTTTATTAACAAGGACCATCATTTCTTGCCAGAATTAAGCTAAAGGAGTATAATATTAGGCATCGATAATTTCCCCAGTTTCTCAACTAGCCATAACAATCTGCCAGGAAAATGACGTTTTAATCTACGCTCAACATTTAATAGCCTCACCCCCATTTTTTTTTCAATTACCTACACTCAACATTTTGTCAATGGACATAATGTTAGATGGAGTAGATTACGTTTCTTGCATGGATAAACTATAAACAAAGTTTTTCCCTTAAAAAAGAGCTAACTTTTCCTTTGAAAATTACATTTACATTGAATAATACCAATGACAGGATGTAGCACTTTTTTTGTTTGAATTCAAAATAGCTTGGCGAGCAATCTCTACCGAAAAATTAAAGGTTCTCAAATTCTTCACCGGTTTTTTTAATCTACCGCCAAGAATTTTTGCCTAATGCCTGTAAAAGCCCCTCCTCCTTTTTCAGATGCAAGCCCTTAACCATAATGTACGACTGACCTTCAGATTTTCTCCGCCCCCTCAAGAGAAGCCTTCTCCACCTTCTCTCAAATGCAACCGAATAAAAAAAAATCTTGAAAAAGCATTTCTTGGAACAATGATTTTAAAAAAAAAAGTGAGCTAATGTCTCACCTTTGCAAAACATCCTGTGATCAAATGTAAATATTCTCACCATCTCGATCATGGAGACAACATGATTTATTACCCTCCGTCTTAGCTTATACGTGCTGATGATTTGCAGAGAGTTTTTTTTTAACACATCCTAACATGATAAGTTTTTTCTTTTTACTGTCGGGTTGTGGTGATGTGAAACGGAGGTTAAATTCTTTTTATTGTCCTCTGAACAAATGCAAATAATGCTTTCAAGTTATTTTTGTTGTGTAAGAAATAATTTTGGCAATATGTGCCTATCTCTTTGAATAAAAAGAGGATCTAAAACAGTGGCGTAGCTAGGTATCCAAAGACACTAGGGGCAAAAAAATCGAGGGTCCTATCTTAAGGCTGTTTTTGCCATATGTAAGACAGTGTGAACTTAACGCGGAGCACATTTTCGGACAGAAAAAATGCCTCAATTTTTATAAAAATTAGTGACATTGTAACTCATGCATTTGTTTATAATATAGAGTTTTTAAAATTTCAAAATATTTCATAAATTATCCGTTTTTCCTTTTAACATGTAAAGAGATAGCTCATTTAGCATTACGGTATAGGAGAAAAAATGCGAAACACATTTTATATAAATTTTTGATTAAAAAATAACTAAATTCTTTTTAATCGAATTTAAATTTTGAAACTTTTTAAAGTTTTCTATTTATTATTGCAAACTGTAAATTTTTTCCATGAAATATTTAGAAAATTAAAATAATAGTCTTAAGCTTTTTAATTTTTTTTCAAACTCTCAAAAAATTACATTTCATCTTTTTTTCAAATTTTCTGACTGCATTAAGAAATTTCTTGATTTAATACAAACATATTTTGTCTAATTAATTATTTGTTTAAACGTATTAGTTTCATTTCTAGAACAAAACTTAGCTTGGCTTCCAGATTACTTATTCAAAATTATTAAAATATCTCCACCAAAAGTAAGCTTTCAAAAATTCTAAAGTTTTTTTTAAAAAAACTATTAACCCAAATCACAATGCCTGTTTGGTTTCCTTTAAATTTCTAAATATGTTAAAAAAAAACATTAATATTATTGTTATACTTGTTTGTTTTCAAATATCTTAATATTTTGAGACTAAACAGAACACAAAAAAACTTTTCAAAAAAAAAATTAAATTTCTAAGATAAGTAAAAATTTTTTGAAAAAGGCCCACAATATTACAAAAGAAACCAAAATTTTTTTTTAAAAATTTAATTTTAAATTACTTTTGCCCTTCTACTTATTGAAAAATTTTTACATCTCTGTTTTGTTTGACAGAGAGAGGGGGGTGTGAAATCGCTTATCTACTTTTAAATTTTTTTATCATTTTTTTTTTTCTGTAATGCTTTTTTGCTATCACTTTTATTAAATAGTTTTATACTACTAGGACAACAAAAAAAAATATTACCTATATTTTTCAACATTTTTTTGTTCTGTAAAATAAACCTTTTTATTAGATGCATTTTATAAGAAATTTCTGCAATAGTTCTGACATTCTTATTTTCCCTTTTTTAAAGATTTTAAAATTGCTATAGATTGTTAAAGATGAATTTTGATTAACTTTGTTAGAAGCATATAGAATGTTATACAATATTTTAAAGAAATTATACGTTTTTATTATTTTTATAATTAATTATATACAAAATTAATTATTAGTTTCTTTAAAATATTCTTTAAATTTTTGGGAAAAAGTTTTTTTAATCAAGAAGGTACGTGCAAATCATCTTAAAAAGCAAAAATAAAAAAAAATTTGTGCTTCTTAAATTAATATTATAAATAATGGTTTTTTAGCGTTTTAAAATATATTAGAAAAATTATATATATGTGTTTATTTCACATTTACCTCAATAAAAAAAAAAAAAATGTGTGATCTTTGGTAACATTTTTATTTTTTTAAAAAATTTTTTTTTCACAGTTTGAACAATTTCAATTAAATATTTAAAAATTATAGTTTTTTTTCATTTATTACTAAAAAAAATTATCGTAATACGTTATGATTAAAAAACAAAATCATCAAAATATAAATATAACTATGTTTTATTTCAATTTCGGCTATTGTTGGATCCTTTAAGTATAAAAATTTAATGAATGTAAAAGGCCATTATGTTTTATTTTTTTAAATGAACTACTACCGTTTATCATAAGTGACAAAAGAAATTTTTTTTTATACGCGAAGCAAAAATATTCTTTTTCATTTGTATAACAATCCCAAATTGAAAATGTTTTAAGAAGATTACTGTACATTCGCTAAAAAAACATCAAATATTTTAAATCAACATGAAAGTATTCTAAAAAACGTGACAGTTATTTATATTTATATAAATAAATAAAAAAAAGTTATACCAAACAAAAAATTTTTTTTTCACTTTATCTTACGCAATGATTAAAATACCTGGGCATTTTTTAAAAAATAAAAAAATTTTAAAAGGCAAATATAGTTACCTTTTTGTTGTTTAACCTTTTTTTGCAGTGGAGAAAAGAAAAAATTTGGGGCCCCTCCGAAAGGGTCAGATCTTGGGCCCCAAGTCGGATATATATATATATAAAACAAAAGAATTGCAAAACCAAAACATAATGTACCTTTAAAATCATTTAAAAAATTTTTAAAATTTTAAAACTTATAACAATAAAAAATCAACCTTTCAGTAAACAAAGTAAATAACGTTTAACTTTAAAAAGAGTATTTATAGTATTTAAAAGGGAAAATCTAACAACAGTCGACTGATAACCCGTAACTCGTTTATGAACCCCGGGATGAGCTTGACCTTAAGTTCGATAAAATTCTGCAAAAAGTAAAAAAAGTCAAAGACAAAACTACTGTTACTAAAAGACAGCATGGACACAAAAGAATACTCACGAGTACCACTCAGGTTGAACACAAAGTAACTAGTTCGTTGGGTTTTCGCAAACACACTACTAGCTAAAAACAGCACTACCCCAAAGAAGTAAATCACAAACAAAGCGATTGACGTCTCCTTTTTTTTTAGCAAAGTCGGTTTTTAATTCATTTCAATTTTTTTTGTTTCTTGTCGTTTAATACTTATTAAAAACAAATGGAGAAACTCTCTTCTGACATCGTAAACGTAGATAATTTTTTATTAATTTTTTAATTTAGAAAAAGACCTTTCCCCCAGCAGAAGTAACTGGAAGAGTCAAAAACAAAAAAATTGGGCCCCTACATTTGGGAAACTTGGACATCAAACATTTTGAATCATCAAAAAATTTCCTAAATCTTTATCGAATTTGTTTTAAAACTTCATAAAATTTCTTTTTGAGACATAATTTGATTTGGGAATTCACTAGATAGGGCGAGGGTATATACTTTTGAAGATTACTGTCTTCATTATATAAGGAAACATTTTTTAGTGCTTAAAATATTTTTGGGAAAAGAAAAGGAATGATTTGTGAATTGCATTGAATATAAAAATATATATGTTCAAAAAAAATTTGTTAAACATTTCTCACAGTTTTTTTTGATTGAAACTCATAAAAATACGGAAATTTTTGTGGGGATATGGGTTTCTAAATCATAAATCTAGACCATATAATCATTTAAAAAGCCCCGTGGTTTTCAAGTATCCAATACTATTTTTCATGAAAAAAAAACAGATGTACGTTATTTGGTTCGCTAAATGAAAAAAGAAATACATGTGGGGGGGGAAGCTAAAAAAGGCCCAAAAAGTTACTTTGCTACTTGTAAAAAATAACATGTCTTTTTTTTCCCTAACATGAAAATACTAAAAAACAGTGATGAATTTTTTTTTCTTTCTCTAGCATTTTATCCCAAATTTTTCCCTCTGACTTTTTTTTTTATCTGTTAGTATGAGGTTTGAAAAAAAAACCCACTAAAGAAAAGTATATTTTTTGTCGCGGGGGTTAAACCCAAAATTAAAAAGTTTTTGATTTGGTTTTGGATCTAAGATATCAATAAGCCACAAAGTTTTGATTTTGAATGATGTTAGATCGCCAATTTTAAAAACGCTTAAAAATTGGGTTAAAAAAATTTAAAACTAATTTTGGGGAAATTTACGTTAATGGCGTCAGTCTAGCTTTGGGCCCCTGCCCCAGTGCGGGGGGGTTTCGTTCCCAACCCGTTTTGGGTTTTTGATTTTTTTCTTGTCTAAAAAAAATTAGTTCAAGTCAAATTGACGCAAAATTTCCTCAGTTTTTTTTCGAAAAGGGGGCTTTTTCTGGGGGCATTCTGCCCCATTCTTTTTATTCGTCCTTAACTGTCCCTCGTCGTGCTTTTCATCACTTTGTCCATGTGTCGAAATTCTTTTTAACGCCCCCCCTTTCCCCATGGGACCAGCGTTGAGAACTCATGTGAATACTGTTAAAAATAATTTAAATATAGATTTGGGGTGGCAGAAGACTTCTTGCACTTATGGGCCCGATCTTCCTGAACGGGAAGCGACTGAATGAATTCGGTCTATTGGGTTTTTCAGAAATAAAAAAAGAACCGGGAAAAAATAAAATCTAATTTTTCTTTCCTGGGCCACTTTGAAAAAATTAACTGCCAAATTCATGTAGCTTCGTGCGACGTTTATTAAATCAATAAACAACAGACGAAACATTTACAAGCAAATAACATTCTGGGTGTATTTTTCCATCTAAGAGTGTTATCTGTATTTCACTTCCCCATCTTTTGTCGAACCGCTTTGTAAGTTTTCCCCACTTTCGACCCATAACACTCCCTTTTGTTCCAATTTTTTTGAGAATTGACTAGCTTTTGAACTTTTTATAGTGGGTCCTAAGATTCAGAATTCACGCGGAAAAATTATATCGTTTTGACCCTATAAAACTATTTTTTTAAACGTAGAAAAGAACTCTTTAAAATTATTAATAACATTTTGTTTTTTTAAACCGTCCGGGGGCCCGAGCTAAGGGGGCCCCTATCTTTATACTGGCCCCGATGGCATCACCCCCGATGAGAAGGAATGTTCCCAAATTTGAAATCCATTCTTTTTTTTCTCGAACTATGTTATGCTATCGGGAAATGGGGCTTTTTTGTTTTCAATAACGTTTAAAATTTATCATATTTTTATTCCAAAAACTTATTTTAAAAATTTACAAAAAGGTTTGCTTGATTAAGAATTTTTAGGCCCTGCCCCCGTGATGCACTTAGGGTCGGCCCCGTTTAAACGATGTTCTCTACCACTATTCCCGAACCAAAAAACACACCCTTTGTCCCCCTTTTTTAAAAAATGCCATATTTCAAGATTCACCTTATTTGAAATTCTCTGTTAAACTTTTTATCTTGCCCTTTTTATTCTTTTGTTGAACTAGCCATCTTAAATAACACTTTAAAATCGTAAATATAACACAAATAAACTTTAAAATACAATTGTGTCAATAAAATTGACTATGCTACTCGGAGACAAACTTAGCATCATAAGAAATTGTAGACCACGACGTAACTAAGGCAAGACAAATACAAACTCCCCGCCGCGCCGCGAACGATCACTCGCGTTTATTCGTAGTACTTCATAGTGAACTTTGTTATTTTGAAATAAAATGCAAATCATTTTGATCGCTAGAGTGCCCAAAATATTGTGTCGCGTGCCATGGATGGCACGCGTGCCAATGGTTCGCCATCCCTGCACTATACAAACAAGGGAAAGAATTTAGGTGGAATTTCCTATTTTTCGGAATTACTTTCAACTGAATTCCTCTGATTATAGTTCGTTGCATCCTTTTATATTTATATCTTAAATGTGGGAGAAATTATTACAAGTTCGGCTTTTTTGCTTGGTAGTCAGAGTCCGAGGGCCTCCCTTGAGCTTGAGGGCCCTGGCGCACGACACTACCTATCCCCTTGGTAGCTACGCTAATGATCTAAAATGTAAAATGACATAGAAAAGTGCTATGATTATTTAATGGAGTAATTTTTTTTTACCATAAAATCCCTCTTAGTAACCATTTTAAGATAAACATAAAGAAAAAATCCCTCAAATATAATATTCATAGTTATAAATTAAATTTGGCTTTAAATACAGAGAAAATCGCTTTACACGAAACTGAAGGAACTGAAATATTTTTTAGTGTTAAAGGATATTGCAGAAAAAAAAAAAACATTTATCAATACAAATAAGTTTATTAGTTTTTTTTATTAGACTTTCGGTTTTACACGATTCTGAACATTCAGGTGTGAAACAATTTCTTTGAGGACTCGAAATATTTTTTATATTAAGAAAGAATTTTTACTTAGATATGTAGAGTGTTCACAATATTCAAATTCACAACTCATTCCTAAACTGTAAACTAAGTGCGAAATAAATGATGTGGCTACGAGTGTGTTTCTCAATTTAAATAAAACATTTATTAAGTATTTACAAGGATGCATAAAAAAGGTTAAATATTATCGCGCACGCTCAAAGCCGTCTCCTCCCTCCAAATGCATCTAGAGGAATTCTCTGTCCCTCTTTTTTCGGAGCGCTTTTCCTCCCCCTGTGAACACCAGAGTAAAGAGAAACCAGGCTCCCACCGCTTCTCGGGTCAATCACCCCTTCGCTCCTTGGGTGCCTAACATAAACTAGGCGCTCGCCCCTCCTCGTCAACCACCTTCGCCCCTTTTTTGGGGCCAACAAGAGAAAAGGGCAAACAAGCAATTTTTCTCCCAAACAATTTAATCTCCCAGCAATGACATTCAATAAAACGAAATAGCTGCAAATTTATTTTCCCAGTTTTTTTTCAAATTTCCCGTAAATTCTAAATTTAAAGAAGTTTGTCAAATAAGGGGTTCTTACAAATTTATCAATTTCCACCCAAAAAGACAAATTTGTAGAGTCCAGAGTGAAACAATTGTACCACGTGACATAGGTTTCAGACCTGTTCCAGCCATGGGTTTCCCCAAGTTTTCCTCTGCCCCTTGGGGGGAGCCTTGTGACTACTGGGGGGATTCATAAAAAATTTAAAAAAGTAATTTGGGGAAAGGGGGTGGATAATATTAAGGGGTCTACAAAATGTTTATTTAAAAACGTATTTTTTCCCCATTTCCCAGAATGTTTGAATAGGATCAAAACCCGTCGCTAAGTGCAATAACTTGACTAAAATGTGGCAGTATAAAAATTTCGTACATTTAGTCAACAGTTTAGTTCATCCTGACATTTGAAGTGAATGGAACAAATTTTCCTTAATTTTGAACAGAAAGCAGTAGTATACTTTGTAATGTTAAAAAGATGAAATACGTTAAGCAAATATTTTTAAATACAATTAATATCTGGTACGTAAATTTACCAAACAAATTTATACCTTTGTTAAAGTTATATATACACAGTATTTACTCGAATCTAAGTCGCACCCCAATCTCTCAAAAAAATTTTGTGAAAAAATGTTGTCATCGATTCTAAACCGCACCCCTAATTCTCTATTCGCTTTAAAAAATAAAACAGTTTGTAAAAGGTTCATCAATCCCCGATACCTCTAAGAATTTTTTAAAAAGTTAATCATTAATTTATTTTACCATTATTAAAATTTTTTAAATACATACATAAGTCTATGTTTACTCTAACCGTCATTTTCGTGTTTCGAAAAGGATTCGTCATTCCCATTGGCACAGCTGACTTTGGAATTGGTGCCGCAGTCACCCTTTTTCCACACGGCATCGTCTTCTGTGCCATCCAATCCATTTGTCATGCAACATTTTTCAAAGGAATGTATAAAAGAAGGATGTAAAAGAAATATTTCAGACTTTTGAACATTTAAAAAGAAAAATTATATCATTTTGACTACGCCATCGACGTACATTTGTTCCATCCATGTCAAACTTTCAATAGCCGCTGCTCTGCTTCCTTTTTTTCTGCATATAACATTGCCTCCCTTTTCATACTTGCATTGTAGTAAACTCGCCTTGATACTACTACCGATATCTTTGGTGTTTAGGTGATTAAAAGAAAATGTATACAAAAAATATCCTAATTACGAGCAGACAACGAGGTTTAGGATAGACTGAATACTGGAGATAACTGTGGAATGGGATGTCATCGATGCAAGTGGCCGGAATGGACGGTTACACTTTTCCTCTTGGAAAAGTGTGGAAACACAAGAAATGTTTTGCCTTCGATTCTAATCCGCACCCGATTTTCAGCAACATTAACACTGGAAAAATAGAGTGGTTTAGATTCGAGTGAACACGGTATATAATTTTATAAAAATAGTATTATATAATACTTATCGACATTATTTTCAGAAGCTCAAACTTGAATTTGTAATTTTTCTATTATACACTGAAGCAGTTATTTTACCTGGGATTCACGGACATATTTTTGGCATAAAAAAGGCCCATGGGCACAGTAAATTTGGGAACCACTGCTCCAAAACAATCCATTTTTTCAATTTGTGTTCAAAACCAAGCCTAATAGAATATTCAGTAAACAAATACATAGACTAATATTATCAGAACTAAGAAATACGAGATCTATCTAAAGCCTCAAAATTTCTTAATTTTATGTTGGAATAATTACAGTTAAAATTAAATATAATCTTTGTGTGTAAACTGAAAAATTTCTAATTATTGGTTTTTTCTAGAATTGGAAAAATAATTCAGTTTATCCGAGGAGACTTTAGATAATTTTTTAAAACTAACTTCTACTTATGAAAAAATAAATAAAGGAATGAAATTTTATCAGTGAAAAATTATGTATTTTAGAAAAAAAAATATATGCATAAGAATATAAGAATTCTATAAAATAAGATTAAAAAACTCAACACACGGTGAACATTTTTTCTAATGCAATTCACTATACGAATAACTTTTCGAAGAAATATAATATAGTCATAATTAGGCTTAGAATATTATTTTATTAAATGATAGAATTCACACATACACAGCCACTTTCAATTGGTCAGACGATTTGGGGAAACTTCCCCATTTAAACCTAAATTTTCATAGTAAACCAACATGTGGAGATAATTGGGCGGCGAAATAATTGGGAAGTGGTGAAATAATTGTTAAATCGTCGTAATTCCACCATTGTGTGTTTGTAATTGGAAACGATTAACATGGGAACGAATCTCACCTATCCTTCAATTAACCTTTGGGAATACTTAACTATGATGTTTGACCTGAGAAAAATCGTCTTGTGAAAGAATTGCGATGAAGACAAGGGATTATTACTATTTACCGTAAAATCCGGCACAGAACGCGCAATTTTAACACAAACAAGTAATATAAAAAATAATAGTCAATTCTTACTTATGTCAACAAAGAAAAAATTTATTTTATTTACTTTTTATTAAATTTTAATTTAAATATAAATATTGTATACATATAGGGGATTAAAAAACCCTTTTTAAATTAACATTAAAAACTTTTTAACCACATTAAATTTGAAATTTACTTTTTTTAAAATAAAAGTTAAAAAAAGGGTAATAATTACTTAAAACCAGTGTAAAAGGAATGCTGATGTCTAACTAGCATATGATTTTATTCAGGTTAAGTTAAATCTTCATCACAAATTCAACAAAAGACGTTTTATCCAATGGTGCTGTCATCCAAAGCAGGGGTGTAACCTTGCGGGCCACTTCGGAAAAACATTATAATCTCGCGGGACACACATAAAAATCTGTACCTGTATGTCAGATTTGGAAACAAAAAAAAAAACAAAACATTTATTGGAGTGAAAATTTAAAACAGAATGATTATTGTTTTTTTGTTAAATGTTTAAATAATGTAATAATGCAATGATGAAATAACGTTTAAAATATTACTGTTGCCATTTTCTTGAAAATTACTCATTGTTGAAATTTGATTGTGCTGTCATTCGCAAACGATTAAGTATACACATTTTTTCTTTTTCTTAACCTCCAAATTATTTTTTGATTTTAAAAACATCTCTGACTGCCTCTTGCTTTTGGGCCTCCCAAAAATAAAGGAGGAGGGAAAAAAACCAAAAACAGAGAATCAAACCCTCCATAGTAAAGGAAAGTTAATGCAATTGAAATTTAAAAAAATTTACTATTGTAAAATAAATTTAACTGTTTGATAAAAATATAAATCTATTTTTTAATCAAAGGACATTTTTATTATCATAAAAATTTAAAAAAAATAGGGGAAAAGGAAATACATTTTGTAATATATTATAAATTTCCCCAAAAAATTTTAAAAAGAAAAACTTTAAAATCTGATATTTAAAAATTTTTTAAAAAGAGTCGCGGAGGGCCGCAACTTACGTACTGGCGGGTTGCGTGTTGGATACCCCTGTCTTAAGACCCACTTCCTCAAATTCCACACTCTCGCGAGTGAAAAAAGCTTGGAAAGCCAGCTCACACAGCACTAAGGGAGTATTCTCTACATAATACATTTCAGTTTTAATTAAATTAAACGTATTTCAATAAATTTTGAAAGTTTTTTATCTGAGACTATAGCATTTTAATTAAATTGTAAAGTAAATTGTTATTTATTATTATCTTTTCAAATCTTTTGATTTTTCATTAAGTCTTCGTGTGCCACACGCTGGCCACCCCTGGTATAGACATACAATTATTTTCAGTATTCAGTCATTCAAAAATATTAATCGGAAAAACAGGGGGGAAAATATATAACCTCTGCGAGACGAAAAGATATGTTTCAAGAATAAGGAAATAAAATCAATAATACTTGAAATAATTTTCGTTGTTTTTGATACTTGATTTTAGAATATTGTACTATATAATAGCCGAATTTGTGTGTACAAATGTTTTCGAAAGAATAAAATTTCAGTGGAAAAAAAGAAAGATATACTTGATTTGAGAGACTTCAAAGCATTAAATCAATAACTAGCCAGTGAATTTATACAAATGTACTTTAAAATGGATGGTAAATTATCGACATTTTCTGCTCTGTATTATGTCTTTATGAGTGGGCAGAAGGATTCCCTAACCTTTGAGGCCATCATTTTTAGTCCTCCACCTTTCTTTGAAAGATGGGGCTGGAAGTATTTCACGACTGCGAATGAAGAAAGCATTTAGGTACCAGACTATGTAGTTGCTATATATATATATTTTCATACAAATATGAAATAAAATACTTCATTTATTGTAAAAATAAGTTGTGACTAATGCCACCTGCCTGACGAAGTCAGATCGAGGCCCGCGAATTTCATCGCGGCTAAGGGCTGGGATTTTTACATGCCCTGGCTTTGAGCACTATGCTGGTGAAAGTATGATTTCGCTCGGTTCCACCCCAATTTAAGGAGAGAAAACCCTGGGAGTGGCCAAGGGCCTCCCACTTCTCTCCCCTTCCACACGAGAGGACTTGCGGCTCGACGGCTATTTAGAGCACACCCATACCGCAAAGGCACTATACATTTACAAACATCCATGTTTTCTCCGGGATTCGAACCCAGTCCCCACAGCACCGCAATCAGCGTCGCTAACCACTATACTTGTTAGGCGACGTAAAAAATATCTAAATATCAAAAGAAATTAACAGATAACACAGAAAAAAAAATATATATAACAAATTTAAAAAGAAACACACACACACAAGTGTCAGTTTCTATTGTAGATACTTTTTCCCCTGCAATGGAAATTGATAGCACATATTTTCAAAAATTTTACTACTTTTAATTTGTTATTCTGCTCAGATTTTATATTTTTATATTAAAACAAATTTCTTAGCAGAATTTACTATTAAGAATTTATGTAACTCTACCTTTTTGTAAAACAATTTCTTAAGCTTGACACTTAAACTAATATATAATATATTTCAAAAAATATTTCAAATGTGTCATAATGGGAAAAATGTTTGAAATTTGTTATCCATTTTAAGCAAATCAGTATGTTTTTATATATATATATAAAAGATTTAATGACAAAAATTTGCTATCTCAGAAATTTCGTTTTTAGTTAAATAATGCATTGGATTACTTTTAAAATATTCTAATAATCGTAGACAAATTAAGGTACTTACAAATTTCATCAACATTTTTTTATAGGTTTCAACGATTTTTTTTTTCTTTTTATATTCATTATTACAATACAAAAAAGTTATCAACAGCAAAGAAAGCCGTTGAAAGAAAACTGGTTTGAAGCTTATTTAGTGTTTTAATAAAGAAATAAAAACACATAAACAAAGAAAGATAGAAGTCTTGTCTTTTCTTTTAAGTAACTACTTAAATTAATTTTTTTTAAAACAAATCAAATCGATAGGCGCTAAATGACTATTCATTTTCTACGAAGTAAACTCTTACTAAAACTACTCTTGAATTAAATTTTTTAAAAAAAATTGTATTGCTATAAAACTGTTATAAAATGCGCTAATACACTCAGTGCTTAGATATGAGCATATTACACAAACTATAAACTCATTCTCCGTGTTAAAGGTTTCATCAAAACCTCTTCAGAACAAAGTAAATAAATAAAATAACATACCCCTGAAATGCATTACCGTCTCGAAAGGAAAGCCTTCTGTTCTATGCTGCGGTCATTGCTTGTATGTTTTTTACTTGTTGTTATTATTTGAGATAAAAAAAAAATTCAACAACCTAATTCAAAATAATTTTATTGTTGCCCAATCCGGTAACTTTATTTCCCCCCTAATTATTTCGAAGAATTTCACAGTAATTTTAAACCTCCCATCTTACTTTTAGAGAAAAAAAAAAGATTGTATACACTGTTTTCTGTAGGTCTACAGGCTGAATATTTGAGTTTATACCCTCCCATATCCTGTCATCAATCATTGAATCTGACAGATGCGGAAAGAAAAGGGTTATTATTACGTTTTCTTGTTGCTTTGATAGCATTACCGGAAAATATTGTTGAGATATCCACCCCCTTTCTCGTTGTGAAATTTTGTTCTCTTTTTCAAAGCTACCGTTTCATGCTTTTTAGACTTTAAGTCAAATTTTTCTTAAATGTCTCTTCTCCCAGTCATGCGTCTTTCTTTTGCTTTCGAAGCGTCCCAATAGAATCATTATCCCATTGAAAGAAAATCCAATTTTTTCTAATACAAACTAATAAAAAAATAAGTTTTCAACTGTTGAAATAATTTGTTAATTCGGAGTTTATTATTCGTTAAATAGGGGTTTTTGCCTTCATTTTAATTTGGGAAAAAAAAAAAAAAAATCTTTAAATCGGGGAATTTGTTAAACAGAGGTTCGACTGTATTTTTATTACTCTTTTTTCATTATGTCTAAATGCGGAGAAAAACCGGAATTTTATCTGTCATGACTTAAATACTAGTCATAAACAACTAGCAACAATAAAAAAAAAAAAGAACCCCGTTTTTATTCGAAATTTAAAAATTTTTATTTTGCCCCCACTTTTTTTTTTTTTTGCTATCTTAGCCGGATTCGTTTTTATTTTGCATCAAAAAAACCTAAATGCCCCCTTTTTTTAGATGTGAAAAAAATCACCCCCTTTAACTAAAAAGTCACATTTGCTTACTGAGTGAGTGAATATCAACGTCGCACTGTTCAGCCACACGAGGGCTTTCGGCGACAGACCTCGTAATTTTGAACCATGGTCAAGGATGGACGAAAAACCTGAGCCGGCGCCCCCCTCCCCCAATTTACCCCCCCAACCGGGGACTTTTTGAGTGTCGACAGACTTGACATGCGTCAGTTCCTCAACACGGTAATTTGGCTACGAATTTGTGACCATAACCACTAGACTAGGACATATTGTGTCAAACACAAGGTTCTTTATTGGAAAGTACTAATATATTTTTACTCTATTAAGATAAAGTATTAAAGAATATTTTATTTGCATTTGCCTTCATGAAAAAGCGGACAATGAAAATATAATATATTTAGTTTAAAAAAATCTCTTTTGTTAATATTTACGCGCGCGTATACATTTATGCAATATAAATAAATTCATATGAGTACATAACGATTTTAAAGAAAGGATTACTGAGAAGTGAGTGAAGTGAATATTAACGTCGCACCCCCGTTTTAGCTACACGGGGGGCTTTCGGCACAGACCCCCGTGATTTTAAAAACCCCCGGGTCAAGTGACGAGGAGACACCCGGGGCTGGAGCCCCCCCCCAACTACCACACCAACGGGAGGACGTTTGAGCTCTCGACAGATTTAACGTGCATCGCTCACCTACCCGGCAGGTTTTCAGTGGTACTGGGCTCGAATTCACGACATGCCAGCCACGATCCGTTACCTTGACCACTAGGCTACCGTGGATACGACACATTTCTAACAATTTTAAAATCCATTTCACACTAACTCTTTTTTTTTTACAGTGTTATTTTTAAATATATTTACATACATTTAGTGCAAATGATTACAATTTCTTAAAGAGTATAACAAAATATAAATAAATTTTTTTAAAAAATTTCCCTTTTTCTTTGCTTGCGAAATTATTGCCAGCAAAATCCCTTTGAACGGATTCTTGAGTCAGGCTCACTTTTAGAGAAGAAAAAAGGGTTAAAAGACGTGAAGACAAACAACTATTGTACTCAATTGAAATATGTTTGTCTCCTTATAACAAGGTAGCCAAATAAATAAATAAACAAATTTATTTATACATATATTTTCAAGACAAATTTATATGTTTTGTTACTAATGCCACCTGATCGACAAAGGCCAGATCGAGGCCCACGAAATTCATCATGGTAAAGGGCTAAGTGACGCCTGTCGTTAGCCATAGCTTTGAGCCCCATACAGGTAACAGAACGATTTAGCTCGGTTTCACCCCAATTTAGAGGGAGAACACCCTGATTTCCCAACTCTCCCAACTCTCTTCCCCTTCCACCAACCTCACGATAGAATTTGCGGCTCGACGGCTATTTAAAGTACCCCCATGCCGCGAATACACTATACATTTACAAACATCCATGTCCTCTCCGGGATTCGAACCCAGTCCCAACGGCACAGCAGTCAGCGTCGCTAAACACTGTACCGGATGGGTGACAGACAAATTTATATAGAAACGAGGATTCCCCCCCTTCATTTTCCAAAAACTGAGCACATTAGAGCATCCTATGTAACAAGTAATATAGATAAAAAAAATTATGTCAATTCTTACTTAGATCCACAAATTTTTTTTTTATTTTAGTTACGTTTTATTAAATAATTACAATTAATATAAATATGTTATACATATAACAGAGAGAATCACACTATTAAGTCACAAAATAGAAAACGATTTCCTTGCAATTTTCCTTTTTTTTTTTAATGGTGTTTGGACTATTTTTTGTTTTTGTTTGTTACTATTTATATATTCGTTCATTAAATATAATTATTCTAATAAAATAGTACAGTAAAAAGGAAATCACATTCTCAGAAAATTATACTACCCCAGGTGGGATTCAAACGCACGACCTTTGATTTAGGAGTCCAAAGCGCTATCCATTGCGTTACAGGAACACAAGGAACGATTTTCCTTTCTTAACATGCTGTTGGACTATTATTTTTGTTTGTTGCTATTTATTATTATTATTACTATTTAATTAATAAATTAATATTTGAAAAAAATGTAGTAACATCAAGTTTTAATCCACTACAAGTTTCAAAAAATGCATTTGAACTTGAATGAATGGAGGAATAGAATGGATGAATTTTTATTAACGATTGAAAATTTGAACAAGATATATATATATAATATCCGAAAAAGAATTTACCCTTTTTCTTTATTTTTTTCTAGGTACCCAGAGTGTAGAGAGTGGTGAAAATTGGCCTGAAAGCTACTGGATACTCCAAGTTTTGAAATATCCACCTTTCTCGTGTGCAGAATATTATCAACATAGCGTCCACCAAACCACAGAAGGCATTTTGTGCTGTGGAATACGCAAAAACAATGTCTGTTATCACAGTTCAACGTAACTTTCGGTGACAATTTGGGTCGATCCACCGGATATAAGAACTCAATTAAACGTTGGGATACACAACTAATGGATACAAGTTGCCTATGCAAAGGCAAAAGCTCCGGGTGACTGCGTTTGGACAACCTTTTCGGACACGGTGCATATAAATAAATATATATAGGGAGACAGTCAACTAATAGTAAGAATTGAAAAATAGATTTATTTATACATATATTTTCAAGAGTTGACAAATTTACATAGAAATGAGGATACCCCCCCGCACCTCCATTTTCAAAAAACTTAGTACATTAGAGCGTCATGTGTCAAAAGCGAAAAAAGTATTTACCTTGCGATCAAAACCACCGAAGAAAACCATCTTGAGCCTAACTCCTCTGAACATTGTAAAGGATAAGGAGGAGAATGATCAAATCTATCAGCAAAAGAAAAAACATTCTTACCCAATGGGAGGAAAAGGAGGAAGCAAATCCAACCAGTAGTCGCTTTTGAGAAAAACTACACTCATTTCCTAAGGAAATTCGCGGTTATTGAATTTGAAAGAATGATGAAAAAAGCATTTTAGAGTTAGGCTAGAATGTCTTTCTTTTAGATGCTGAGATAAGATTTCCCAGCACATATTTTTAAAAGTTCTATTTCTTTAGTTGTTGATGACAAGATCATTTATTTAAATCAAGTATTTTATTTCATTTTTGGGTTAATTTAAATTCCGTATCTATAGTTACAATTTGCTATTTAAATTTTGTTACATTTTTTATAAATAATGTTCTGCAAATTTTTTTTTTAAATATATTCATTAACTTAAGTGTTTATATTTCGGAGGAGAGCTTTAATATACGCAAAAAGAGCAATTAAAATGCGAAACTATGGAAATTTTTAAAAAACATAAACTTCATTTAAATATGGAAGCTTAAAATATTTGCATTTATTTAATCATAGGCAATATAAAAAATTCCGCAGAATCTTTTCCTAATAATATCTATCTTGCGTTTGAATAGAAGAAAAGACCTTTTAAAAAATTAGCAGCATTATTAATTTGGCATAGCTTATATAGAGATAGGTAGAGAGAGAGAGAGAAGAATTAATCTAATGTGTGTGTATTTCCTTCAAACTATACAAAAAAAATTTCTCCCTCTCTTATTTAAATTTTAGAGTAAATTATAATTTTTTTTTCAAAATTCTTTCAAGGAATCTAATTTACTTAAAAAAGGAAATTTTGCTTTGAATTGTTGTGAAAATTAATAATGAAATCTCTTACAAAATTAATCTTTATCGTTACTCGGTTATGGCTCAGTATAGGGAAATCTTTTTGTGTTCATTAACAAAGCTGAAAATGCAAAATAAACAAAAAACAAAACAAAAACAAAATGTTATACCGGTAGTATTTAAGATTTTTCCTTTTTGTTTTTATAACAGAATGCAATATATTTTATTTTTTTATTTTTATGGTTTGTGGTCAATTTTGTCTATAATTATTCACGATAGTCTTAAATTTATAATCAACTTAGCAATCAGAGTATTTCAGAATGAAGTCAAATTATGTTAGCTTAACTCTAAAAAGATATTTAAGAAAAATACTCTCTAAAAGTAAAAATATATTTTAGAAACTCAGCATAAGACACAAAAATATCAACGAACTAAGATCTGTTTTTGAAATTCTTGAATTAAATAATTTATATAGAATGGCAAGAGATATAAAGATATTAAAACATAGATTCCTAAATTAATATACCGTATTTACTGGAATCTAAGCCGCACCATTTTTCCAGTGTTAATGCTCCTGAAAATCGGGTGCAACTTAGAATCGAAGGCAAAACATTTGTTGGATGGGAGAAATTGAGTTTCAACTCCTTTCGAAAGGAAAAATTTAACCATCCTTTCTGGTCACTCACATCCATGACATATTCCATTCTGCAATTTATCTCCAGTAATTCAGTCTATCCTAAACACCGCTGTCTGCTCATATTTAGGAAATTTTTTTGTATCTTTGATCAATTAAACATCAGAGACATCGGCAAGAGCATCAAGACAAGTCCACTATGACGTCAGTATGTAAACGGAGGCAATTTTATATGCAGAAAAAAGGGGGTAGGGGCAGGCCACCAAAATTTTCCTAGAAACAAATATACGTCGATGGGGAAAGGGAAATGATATAATTTTTTTCTTGCACATGTTAAACAGGGCTTTAATAATTCTTTTTACATTTTTTAAACATTCCTTTTTAAAAAAAAGTTGCGTAAAAAAGCACAAGATGGCACGGGGGGACGACATCGTGTGGGGAAAAAACAAAAGGGGCACCCCTTCCCAAGTTGGGGAGTGACAATGGGAGGGACGAGTCCTTTTCGAAATATAATGCTGATGATTAGAGTAATTATAGGTTCTTGTATGTGTTTGAAAGTTTTTAATACTGGTCCAATAAATTAATTATTAACACTTTTTATTTCTCATTATAATTTTTAAAAATTCTCGAGCATGGGATATTTGGGAATTTTTTGATCCAACGGGCCCAGGCCCAGGGGCCTCAGCTACAATGTGGACCTCTCCGTTCTCGACTTACCCTTAAATAGACAGACCAAAAAATTTCAACGGTCAAATGTGATTTCCGGTTTTTTCTTTAAAAAAACTGGGAGTTTGGATGATATGTCAACTGGCTACATGTGATGACCGTCGTCCAATAGGCCTAGCCCAGTGGCGCAAAAAAAACCGCCAACCCCCCCCCCCAAACCCTTGATTTTTTTCCAATTATTAAACAAAAAAGAGTAAAATTTAATTAAGTATTTGTTAAATAAATTTTATTTAAATTTAAAGCTAATTATTTTTCAATAAAGTTTTTTCGGTTTTTTTCCCAAAAACGACAAAATCAAAAAAGAGCATGATACAAGAATGATGAACTTTCGACCCCGGACCCCTCCCCCCTTGAAAAATTCTGGTGTGCGCTACTGGCCTAGACCTATCCCCATACATCAACAGCTACCACCACGTGGTAGTCGGTCCAGCTGGTTTGTATCGTGTCGCCATTTCATCCTGTTACTGCTTATGCTATGCTTTGACAACTTCTTATGTAGAGTAATTGCCTACTTTAAGGGTTACAGGCGGGAATCACATTTATGTGAAAGCCTGCGGGCTTACTTTGCAGCCCGGTGGCCTAAGAAGCTCTTGAAGTCCCTCAATGCCGGGTGAAGACCAGTGACCCTTAGAAATTGGAAAACATTGGGGATGTAAAAGAGGCCCGCCCAAGGGGTTTAACGAGACGGTTCGGAAGGTGACGAGGATCGTCTATTGCGTGATCAGTGAACTACGATCAGGACTTCTGCGAGACGGACGGACAGAGGCTGTGGGGCAGCAGCACCAGCGATTGATCTTCTGCGAGATGATATAACTGCAATCTAGACTTGATCTGTTTTCCAGGGGAGGGCTGTGGGGCAGTGAAATATAAATACCGTAATAATGGTGCTGTATGATTTTGGAATTTTACCCAAATCTGAAACAATACCTGAACAAACCGTCTGATCCCTCTCGCTACCCAGGAATTAAGCAAACTTGGGGAGTCATGATGTTACACCACCCTTTTTTTCAATGTTAGTGCTACTAAAAACTGGGTGCGTCTTAGAATCGAAAGCGAAAGACTGTTGGATGGCTTAAATTGAACATGATATTGATCAATAGAGCATTTACAGACTCATGTATACATTTAAAAGTTTTTATAATACTGATAAAATAAACTAATTCTTCACTTCTCATATTTTCTCATCTTAATTTTTTAAAAAAAATTTGTAAGTATTGGATTTTGGTAAACTATTTTATACAATGTTTTCAATTTTTTTTTTCACAAAAACGTATTGAGAATTTGGGATGCGGCTTATGTCGAATGCCAGTCAGATTCGAATAAATCCGGTATTTGTGCTTTTTAAATGTATATTGTGTCTCTACGAAGTTTATACCAGCCTTTATTTATTCTCGCTTGCACTTTTCAAAACAACGGTACCAACGAATCAAATGAGAGGCACATACCATAAAAATAAATTTCTGTTTTTGAATAATTTCGAAAAACAAATTATTTATTTATTTTACTCTATTCATAATGAAATGTGACTCCTTGGTATTGAAAGTATTAATTGGTTAGAAATATAGAAATTATCAATGACCCAAAGTATGACTGGAATGAATTTCCAGTATTTTTTTTTTAAATAAGAGTTTGTTTTTTTTTAAAAAAGAAAAAAATCTAGATGAAACTCAAATTATATTTAAAATCCTACGATCAAAAAAATAAATAAATAATAAATAATCATCCCTTAAGAATCACATTTTTTAGCTTTATTGGAAAGATTTAAAACATGAAATCCAATAATATTTATTTAAATTCTTTCTGGGGCTAATTTAATAATTCACACAAAATTTGTACAAAGCTTGTCCATTTTCTTCTGGTTAATTTATAATAGCAATCTTTCTCTCTTTGATTTTTCTGAAGGCACACAGATACTGACAAATGATTAAATGACCAAAACACACACACACACAATCTTCTCGACTGATTCGTCAATAGTGACGACAAGATTTTGTTTTACCAGTATTTGCAAGATACACTCATAGAGTTCTACAGATATTTCAGGACGACGTTCGTCTTCCAGTTTCTAGTATCCATGCCATAATTTCTGCAACTACCACTGACATTATATTAATAATTAAGACTATTTCTGCTTTTACCGGTTTCGTCAAAATGACAGTTCTTCTAATTTCTTTATTTTGTTTTAAACTACCTTTAACGCTACTTCAAACCACAATGCATAGTTAGTTAAAAATTTCTTTTCGTCTATTATATCGTCTGCTTTAATTTGTGTAACTGTAATTTTTCTGATTACTGAATTAATTTTCTGATTTATAATCGTCTGCTCTGTTAAAGTTATGTTGTATGCTTAAGTTATAGCATTTTTTTTTAATTATTCTAAGTTTGTGTCGTTCAGTTGGACAAAAGTAGTGTAATACATATATATATAATCGAAGCTGGTTAAACTTAATACGTGTTTAATTTTTTGTATATTTTCGAGGTATTATAATTCATTTGGAGTCCTATTTGATCATTTGAGCGATTTTAATTAAGTAATTTTTCGTGGAATATATAAACTTGGGCTGATATTATTCATAGTATATTATATATTGTTGCCTTTATTAAGCTCTCATAATATAAATTATGTTGAATATACTCATATCTTACACCAACTATAACTTCGAAAAAAAATTAAAGTTTAACTGCATTTTTTAAAACTTGCTCTAAAAATAAGGTATATATATATAAACTTACTACCGCTAGAGTTCTCTACCAATAGAGAATTCTGTTTTTTGGACAGCCCACAGGACGGCAATATTCTAAGTAATTTCATGCGATAATTTTTCTTTTAATTCTTAAATTATCTCAATTTTCTACTCAGTGATTGGTCAAGCTTAATATTAAATAATATTAAGCCCTAATAATAATAATAATATAATTAATAATATTAATTATTATAATATTAAGCCCTAATATTAAATTCAAAAATTGGTGACCTCTATGTGCAGCCATCCGTAGAAAAGTTCCACTCGATACCAACTCATTTTAACTCTTTGATATCTATATATTTTCTTTCTTTAACTCGGGACTCCTTTGCTGTAAACGGATTGGCTGGGCATAGCTCCTCCCACTCCCATCACGGAAAAAAAATCTTTTATGAGTCAAGATTATTTTTCATGAGTTTTTATCTTTGTTTTATTTGTATTTGTAAATTTATGCATATCAAAGTTATTTCTTCTTTTACTTTAGTTATTTTTTTTTTAAATTTTAAATATTTTTTATAAAGAGCAATTCGAAAGCCTTTCAATGTCATCCAAAATGTCTTGAATGGAGATAAAGGTTTGGAAGAACTAAGTGCTCACCACCACCACCAAACTACAACTACCACAATACATTTCTTCTTTTGATTTTGAGTTCATGTAATAAAAAACCTATCACACACACACACACACACATAACCCAAAATTATCCAATAATTTTTTGATCAGTGATAACAATGGACAGTAGCGCACACAGAAGTTTTCCAAGGGGTCCAGGGTCGAAAGTCCACCATTCTTGTATCATGCTCCTGTCGATTTGGGGAACAAAAAACAGTAAAAAACTAATTATTGAATAAGTAATTAGTATTAATAAAATTAATCATTAAAAACAAATATTTAATTAAATTTTACGTATTATATACTTAAAATTATAATCAACCGGGAAAAAAATCAAGGGCTTTGGGGAGGTCCGGACCCCTAGGACACCCCCCTTGTGTGAGTCACTGACAATAGATCAATAATATGTTGAGTTCGAATTAAGTACCTTGAAATTATTACAAATTCGGACTTTTAACCAGTTTCTGTAATAAATAATAGTTAAAATTCCTTTTATTTGACTCAAAATATATATAATTGACTAACGAAAAAAAATGAAAAAATCAATCTGAAATACATTTAAATATTTATAAGAAGTTTGTTCCACAATTATAAAAGTTGAGGACATATACACTCAAACCTGTAGTTAGCATGTAATTTTTTAAAGAATTTTGTAAATAATCTCGGATTTTCAAAAATAATCCTGTTTTTGAAAATAATGCAACTATATTTGTATTCATGTAATTAAATTTTGAGAAATAGAGCAAAAAAAAGATTACAACAGCTGTATTGGGAAAAAATTAATTATTATCAGTTGTAAAGTAGATATAAAGTAATTTGTTAAGAGATATAAAGTAAAAAGTTTGTCATTTTCTCTACAAACAATATAAAAAAATTAATTTCCCGTAAAAAACATTGTGAAACGTACAATTTTAAAAAAACCATAAAAAAATTTAAAAAAATGCTAAATTTTCGAATGAAAGTTAAATTTATGATTGCAAAATTTTAACATATATATTTTATCAAATTATATCTATTAAATTACTATTTTTTAGGAAGAAAATCTAGAGTATAATCAGAATCAGGTATAAGGGGGAAACCCTTTTTAAAACTGTTTTAAAAAATTGGGGAAAAAAGAAAGAAAATTTGATTCAAGGAAAAGAAAAGGGAAAAAAAAAATTGAGAAATGAATTATTTACTTTTTAAATTTTAAAATTTTAAACAATAAAAATTCATAAAACTTAGAAAATTTAAAATACAAATGTATTTCCCCCAGATATTTTCTTACATCCAATTTTTTATTTAAATCAATAAATTACCTTGTATTTGAAACGGGGATGACTAAAAAAAAAAAATTATTTTATTAACTGCTGAAAAAAAGAAAATATGTATATATATATATATATATATATATATATATATATATATATATATATATATATATATATATATATATATATATATATATATATATATATATATATATATATATATATATAAATATATATATATATATATATAACATATATATATATATATATATATATAAAATATATATATATATATATAAATATATATATATATATATATATATATTATATATATATATATATATATATAAATATATATATATAAATATATATAAATATATATATATAAATATATATAAATAAATATATATAAATATATATATATAATATATATATAAATAAATATATATAAATATATATATATATATATATATATATATATATATATATATATATATATATATATATATATATATATATATATATATATAGGGAGAGTGAACTAATGGTAGGATTGAAAAGATTTGCAAAATTTTTATTACAACTTAATAAATACAGAATAAGCACATACCTACATAAGTACAATAAAAAAAACTTACACTTTTAAGACCGTGTATAAAGCAAACCACAAGATACAAACATAATAATATAATAGCCACAAATATAATAATACCAAATGCTGCATTTATTATCAAACAATTTAAAATACATTGATAAATAAAAGATTTCCACCTAAAGTTAGTTCTCGTAGCACTGACGTAGCTAGTCTTGAGTGGGCCCTGTATCCGTGTTATTTGGGGAGGCTTTCTCGGAGCCCCTTAGCATTTTGCGATTGTTTGCTTACACGTTTTGGGGCCCCGTATCATTGATACGGATACTCCCGTCTCGTATTTATAGTCAATAGAAGACTTAGTCTGCATACTGTCAGCCAATCTTGAATATTTTGGTACGTAATTATTAACTACTAATCTTCAGGCGGTCACCCCAAAATGTCTTGGTGGTCCACCGGTCGATCGAGATCAACTTAATGCCCACCCCTGCTCATATATGATATTCTTAGGAGAACTTTTACAAATAACACTTTATTTACTAACACGTAAATCATTTTATTAAAACCTGAATCTGTCAGAAATTCCAAAAAGGAAATTGCATTTTAGAGTATGTCAAAAAAGTAACATATTTGAAACTGTTGAAGAAAACCAATTCAGAGTATGCCAATTAAGTGTCGCAGTTTGAAGCAACACGAGGGCTACTGATGATGGATCTTGTTTTTTTGAAACACTGTCAAGTGACGAGGATGAAGCCTGAGCTGGACCCTTTCCAAATTTCTACACTACGTCAACAGGAGAACTTCAAACCTCAAAAGATTTAATGGGCATTATCCCCTGTACACTATTGGACTTCAGTGGCAAGTGAGTGAATATTTATGTAGCACTATTCATCTACTCGAGGGCTTTAGGTGATGGACCTCGTAATTTTGAACCATGGTCAAGTGACGAGGACAACACCCGAGCCTAAAGCATAAATCTCGAGAAACGAAAAGTATATAAATATAGTATATAGTATATACTATAGTATATAGTGTGCCTATCTCTAAAGTAAAAAAAGAAAGAAAAAGACTGGACTTTACTAACCGAAGGGTTTTAGGGTTGCACCTGACAAGATTGATGTCAAATGTTGAAAATTTGTTATTGAAGCTCCCGGTTCATCCCTCCCATTAAAAAAATTTGTTTGTTGATCAGTTATTTTATGTAATAGTTATTTTTTGTATTAATTAAATTTCAGTTTAATTAGTTAACATGTGTTTCTCACACACACAAATTTGAAACACTATACTTCCCTGCAATTAGAAATGTAAGTCTAAAAGACTTACATACCTAACTGTAGTGAAGTATAGCTGCTCATAAGATGTCAAAAAGACATTTAAATTGATAAATTTGCAAAAATTCAATATTATGGAAGTAGGGGTCTACCCCAAACCGAAAAACATGGCAAGGGGTCTATGAGACAAAAAAAGTTTGAGAACACCTATGATATACACCGATACTTATTTTGTATTTGGATCATTAGATATGTTCACGCAGTTTTTAACCAAAAAATTGAAAAATAAAGTTAGCTCTAATCATTAAACTATGTAAATGTATAGTCAATAGAGTAAATACAATAAAAATCAGTAGGCAATCAGGAACTGCATATGAAAGGCTTTTCATTACTTCTTATTTCTGGATGCAAATAATTTTTATGAACTATGGTGGATTGAAAATTCACCTCAAGCATCGGGGTAGACTAGTGGTTATGGTCACAAATTCGTAGCCAAATTCCCCTGTGCCATTGAAGAACCACCGTGTTGAGGAACTGACGCATGTCAAGTCTGACGACGAGGCTCAAATTCCTCCCGTTGGCCTGGTGTAGTAGCATGGAGAGTGAACTGCCAGTTTAGGTGTCATCCTCGTCATTTATTCAAGGTTCAAAATTACGAGATTCGTCTCCAGCAGCCCTCATGTTGTTTTATAGTTCGATGTTAATAAACACTCACTCATATTCATTTGTAAATACAAATATTGTGGCATAATCGATAAAAACTGTTATATTGACTACAAATATTAAACATGAATTATTTTCCTAATGTTTAATACATAAAAAAAAATTGATATCCAAAAGCCTTTCTCACTCAAAAAAGCACACTCCTCCTTTTTTTTTCAATTACCTACACTCAACATTTTGTCAATGAACTTAATGTTAGATGAAGTAGATTACGTTTCTTGCATGGATAAACTATAAACACAAAGCCTTTCTTTTAAAGAAGCTATCTTTTCCTTTGAAAATTATATTTACTTTTTTGTTCGAACTTAAAAAGACTTGCCGAAATTACAAAAAAAAATTAAGGTTCTCAAATTTTTCCATTTTTTCTTTATCTACCACCGAGAATTTTGCCTAATGACTTTTATAAGCACTGCCACCCCTTCCTTTTTCAGATTCAAGCCTTTAACCATAATGAACCACTGGCCTTCAGATTTTCTTCCCCTTAAAGAGAAACCTTCTCCACTTTTGACCCCCCTGGTTTTAATAAAAAAAAACTTGAAAACCGAATGTAAATATTCTCACCATCTCCGCCACTGAATGCGACCGAAAAAAAAGCATTTTTAAAATTAAAAAAAAAAAAAAAAAATGAGGAAAATATCACTTTTTGCAAAAAATCCTTTGATCGAATATGTAAATATTCTCACCATCTCGACCATGGAACAACAGGATGATTGGTGAGAAATTTCTTTTCGTCTATTATATCGTCTGCTTTAATTTGTGTAACTGTAATTTTTCTGATTACTGAATTAATTTTCTGATTTATAATCGTCTGCTCTGTTAAAGTTATGTTGTATGCTTAAGTTATAGCATTTTTTAATTATTCTAAGTTTCAAATGTCTAGTTGACAAAAAGTAGTGTAATACATATATATATAATCGAAGTTTCGGTTAAAAACTTAATACGTTTAATTTTTTTGTATATTTCGAGGTATTATAATTCA